>JANHFX010003154.1:9776-32559 GCA_027560015.1 Chloroceryle amazona | reverse complement strand
CACCCACGGCAGTGGGGTTGAGCAGCACCCATGGCCCATTACACACGCTTGTGCCTTGGTGCCAACGCAGCCACCGAGCGGCACCGTCAGCTACTGACCATCTCCCCACAGCACCTGGAAAACGAGAGTCTTCTCCCTAGCGTGCTGAGAGGGGTTCTTGCTTTAAAACACAGGTTCAAGGGGCTTGTGGAGACTGGGCTGGGCATCAGTGCAGGGGAACAGAGAGCATAGGAAACAGCTTGGCAGAGGCCAGCAGGACTTGCTGCTGGGCGGGATGGAGCCTCAGATCTCCACTGTGAGGAACAAACACTTTGTGCAGGTGGTACAGTCATTTCTCAGCTCATTGCTGCTGCCACCCAACAGAACTATGGTTAAGCAAGAGTTATTACCTAAGCATGAGTCAATGTGTGGTGTTTGTTCATACAAATATATTTTGAAATGGGTTTTGTACTTTTTTCTTTTTTTTTTTCCCCCAAGCAATTATGCTGTCCTTCAGAAAAACCAGATTCGGATCCAGGACTTGAAGAGGAGAAATCAAAGCAGGCCTGCATCAGTAGGAGCTCCTACATACAGGAATACCTGGATCAGAGAGACAGTCACCACCAACACACCCATAAAGTTACCACCCAGCAGCAAGCATGATGGATGAGAGGTACTCACAGAGCCAGTGTCCTATCAGCACCAAGCAGGAAAACCATTCTCCTGCTCAGGGAGAGCCACCTACACTTGGCTTTTTTGCAACAGGATCGGCAGGTGAAGATGGGATCGGTGATGGAACTAGAGGAGTTGGGCAGGTTGAAGTGTGGTAGGGAAAACAGCAGCTAAAGCTACTATAGCGTAAAGCAGTAGTAAGCGAGGAGAAGACACCCCTTAGCTGGCCCGCGTCAGCTGGCGCTAACTGGGGTGTCATTACCAGGCAATCTAGATGCTCAAAGCATAGTTGTGGTTTCCCTTTGGGCCCACCCCAGCAAAGCCACAGGCTTGTCTTCTGGAGCAAAAATGCAGACCAACCTGTAGCAGGCGTGTTTGCTAACCGGAGTCACGGGCAGCCTGGTTACTCCAGCCAGAACTCTGGCGTATGCAAACCCTGGAGGAGGAACGAGAGAGACATTAGAAGCAATCGCTGATGAGATCGGCTTTGCCACAGACAGGTGCCACAGTCTGCCTGCAGAAGGAGGATTTGTCCCACATAAGCCTATTTTCAAGCTGCTAAAATGCAATCACATGTCCTGTGGGAGTTCTCATGCTCTCACAACCATCTTGCTTTTCATCTCTTTTCTCCCCAATCTCTCTATTTACCTCTAAAAAAAAGTCCAATCTGGTATGTAACAGCTCTAAGGGAGCACTTAAAATCCAAAGCGATATACAAAGGAAGTCAAAAAACAAGAGCTAGCTAGACAGCATGATCTGGGAGGCTGAGTAGGAGTCCCACACTAACCTGCCTGCTGCACAGCTCCAGGCAATCCTCCTCCGCTTGTCTGCTCCCCTGGAGGAATGGGGAAAATACCACCCAACCACCTCTTACGTGGATTAGTGCAGCAGAGACACCAAGTACGAGAAATTCTAAAAATTAGTGCAGTTGAAGTGTAATGAACATAGAGAGGATTTGGGATTGGTGCTTGCTGCAGAGCCTGGGTGGCCAGCCGTCGTGAGCAGCCTGGCGTTCCTGGGTATTTCTGGTGACAAAGTATTTGCAGGATGGAACCATATGGAAAATCCACCCAGTAAAGCCCTCAGAGGCCAGTAACAGCTCCTGTAACAGATACAGCTTCTCCAAGGAGTCATGCCTTCCATTTACTTTGTGGTTTTGTTTTGTTTTTTTTTTTGTTTTTTAAGGTTCCCAGACAACTTCAGAGGTCAACAGAACTCAATTAATACTCTATCATCACCCGAACAAAAAGCAGGGAATAAAGACGGTCTCCATGGTTTCCCAAAACCACAAAACACTGAAATACTTGCAGCATCATAGCAACAAGCTTTGACCCAAGCTAAATGAAAATTTTACTATTTTAAACTGTGTGATTTTAGTTATTATATCCTGGAGTTTCCTAACAGCCGTGCACCAGCATCAGGACTCGATCAAGGGCGTGCAAGTATCAGACTTACCCTCACTAGCTCACTCTCTTTGTATAACCCCAGCCTTTGGAAGGAAGCGGGCAGCTGCTCCTGTCCTTGCTATGGCAGGGACTCCTCTGGTAAGAGCAGGGTCTGTTCCACTTTCATTTCTACTCAAACAGAGGCACACATGTGCAAACTCTCCCCTGGGTCAGCAGCCACACCAACCAGGGAGGAGGGAACCCAATGGGAAGGGAAAAAAACCAATGGCGTACAGAAAATATTCTGGTAAAAAAAAAAGTTTCCTACTTTTTGCACAGACTCTTGCAGGCAAATAATGGCCATGAGCTCCTACACACCTCAGTGCTCCTGGCAGATGGAGCAGCTGCTGTCCATCGGTCCAGAGCGAGGTGGCTGCTGCTGCGGGACAAGACTCATTGGAGAGCTAACGCTCAGGATAGGAATAGGGAAAAGAGAAAATAGTAACAGAGCTGGCTGATTTGGGCTTCAGGGTTGGCCAGATTTGATTTGCAGTGGAAAACAGGTTAAGAAAACGTCAGAAACATCAACAGCTTGGCATGGAAATCTTTCAGTCTAACCAGTAAGAACCCTAAAGATCCTTCCTTCCTACCTCCTAAAAATGAGATGGCACTTGGGAAGGGCAGATAACACAGGCCAAGTTTAGAATCAAGACAAGAGATTTCCTTTTTAAATGGCATCTTGGATCACATCCACAGAGCTTGGCGAGAGAGTGAAGTCCCTGGCTGTGCTGCCTGCAGAGGCACCGCTGCCAGGCGTGCACTGAACGCTCTCCCCGCGAGGCTGTGAAGGAGGCTGGTGCACGTTGCCTTCACCGGCCAGCAGATTTGATTTCTTTCCTTGGGTTTCATTGTTCCCAAGGGCGGACACTTGTGGGGTGCAGACCCAGTTCAGCAGCAGAACAGGAGGAGTTTTCTTAGAGTAGGAGAATATTTCTTTCAGCTAGAGGTTTTGAACTTTCTCTGTAGCTCACACTCTTTAATCCAGATGTAGCAGCGCACGTAGGTGCATCAGCAAAACACTGTGTGCCCTCAAAATGTCACACTTGTTTAAGACAGAACTGGGCAAGATTAAAGCCTGCTCAATACTTGGATTATTCTACCAATTTTCCAGTAGGACGTGAGGTGACTTAGAAGTGACAGAAAAGCTCTCAATGAAAGCTGAGCTCTGCCAGAAATAACCTCAGAGTTTCCTGACTGATGACGTGGGCAAAGGGAAAAGATTTCACCTTTGGAGGTCCCTGCTCTAGATGTCCCATGAGAAAACCTTCAGTATAAACCACAGGCTGCATCAGTGACACTCGTGCAGTATCAAAGGGATTGCTTTTTCCCGCTGCATGACTGGCAGCCGGCGGGCAGTGGTGCTACCACGGCAGACTTGCACAACTGCACGGCTTGTAGCGCTCAACACGCATTTCCTAACTCGGCCAGTTTGCTCTATTCCATTTAAATGGAGCATCAGGCAATTCCTGGAAGTGTTGCACAAATTTGGCTGTGGCTCTTCAGGAAAATAAGATTTCCATGCATTTTATAGAGTGTCAGTACGTAATGTAGAGCCAAAGGGGAAAGAGAAGACACAAAGCCCCACGTTCCCCCCAAACCACAACTTGAAGAGCTGCAAGCAGGGGCCACTGTTGACAGCTGAGTTCAGGAGAGCAAAGCACACACTTTGTGCCATAGGGAGCAGAAGCTGTGTCCAGTAGGAAACAAAAGATGTCAGGAATAAGTTGAACTTGTGCTGCCCGCAGCCCCAGAGCAGACACCTCGTGGCAGCCGGTCACGCCAGGAGGGAGCCCAGCACAGGAGCCGTACCCGTCAGAGATGCACCAGACACTGCCAGCCAGGAAGAGCTCCCTGTGCTTCAGGAAGTCCAAGGGAGCATTTCTCTTAATGCTTAAAAAACAAAAAACCCAAACCACCCAGAAACGAACCAGCCTGCCCCCAGCAGCTCACCTCAGGCCAGTTTTAGGGGAATTGTGGTTACATTTCGTCAGCACAAGGATGAGCAGGATCCTTACTGATGTCAGGGTTTGGACTTTGAGTAACCAGGGGAAGGAAGTCATTACTGGGAGGCAGCTTTTACCCAACTTAGCTCCTCTCAAAAGCAGCATTATGGCCTCATACCTCTGTTTTCAACACCAGGTTACCTTTACCTGGGCAGGGACAGTTTTTGGCTTAATTCTGTTCATTCTTTCTTCAAGCCAGCTGAAGTGAACAGACTTTTTCACTGAGTCTCCCGATGGTGGTTTGTGCTCGGTAGTTTGGCTTCAGCACTCCCAAAGCATCAGTTTTCCTGGGGAAAAGGGAAAGAATTGAGAGAGCTGCAGGAACAGACACGTGGGCACTGGGCTCTCTCACCCTTTTAATTTGCATGGGTATGACGGATCCTCAAAGGGCAGCGCCCCAGCCCCAAGGACTTCAGCCTCACCACCTCTGGAGTCATCCTCGTTATACACAAAGACCATACCTGGGCTCCTCAGGGGGCAGCACCCTCCCATTGCACTCGGCCTCCCAACAGCTGGAGGCAGTGCTGGAAATTGGGTCTGGTGCATGGAAACGGCCAGGACCACCTCCTGTTTGCAACCGCAGACACTTCAGCTGAAACCTGGTGGCGGGTTCACAACGTGGCCGAGCACAACCTCGTCCCTCGGAAAGGGAAGGACATTCCACCTCCTGGCTGCATACAGGGCTGGTTTTGGTTTAAAACCTGATGAGATTCAAACGTCAACAGCTGGAGGGTTTCTGGCACACAGACACTGCCACAGTACAGTCTGAATTACTGAACTGTCAGTACCACTTCATCTATTTTGGCAGTGCACTGTCTAAAGATTCTCATTGAAATAAATAGAAAAAGTGAAGCCATCAAAACCTATAGCCCACTCTCACATCAAGTGTTTCTACTTTTTAATTCAGCTGCTGGAGTATCAGAAGATCCTTGGTGAAGGGACAACCATTTGCAATTCAATAGGCACTGAAGAGTACCAAACACAAAACGAAGGGGCCAGCTACAGCGACAGCACCTCCAAAGCCGTACGATCAGCTTTACGTAAAGCAAATTCTCTTGCTCAAGGAAAATTCATCAGCCCAGTACAGCTGCTCCCAGTAATAATGGCAGGAATGGTATCAGAAATTACCAAACCGAGCTCTACTCTGAAGTTAGCTGGACAAACCAGGCATGCTCGCAGGCTGCCCCCATGACCTGCTGTCCCCTCCGTGAAGGCAGCCAATGCAGGCTGTCCCCCCGCCCCGGGGACACGCTGCCCTGCGGAGTGGAGAGGCGAGGCTGACAGTGCCAGGGGCCAACTCACCATGTGGTGCTGTGCGGTCCTCTCCTGTCCCCCCGCCAGAGCTACACGCACCAGAATAAAGGTAGCACGGGCAAAACGGCGACGAACGCAGACCTGCTGCAAGCCAGCTTCAGCACCCCAAAACTGCCTTCAGCTCAGCCCAGCTTCTAGCCATGCTCTAGCTTACTGTTAAAGCAGCAGATACGGCCAACTATCCACTTCTACACAGGGCGAGGGATACAGGGGAGGCAAGAGGTCAGGCATTTATCGAAAGCCAAGTTATGACTGAATTCAAAGCAGATACTTCAAACTGCGGGAACACTCTATTTATTAGGTCAATAGTTCATTTTAGCAGTACAGTTACAGAATATCACAATGCTGGTTACAAACATAGTATGGTTTGATGGTTACAAATAATGTCGGGCACTGCAGTCCGTGAGAAGTAGGATACGAAACGTTAGTCCTGACACGACAAGTAGGGTGGGCTTCCAAGTCTAGTAATGATCAAGATACTCTCATATAAATGAACGTGGCACTACAGGTAGAGATTCTGGTTTAGAGGTGGGTTTCGTGTGAGCAGTTTGATTTATACAGTTATACAGTTCAAGCAACATCTTTTTTTTTTTTAAATGCTATTAAATTAAAATCCCCTGTAGTTCAATAAAGTATAAAAATAGTACTGAACCTGGTAATATTCAATAAAATGTAGAGTTCATTCACATCATTAAGTAGTAAAGAAATTGTAAAGTTGTAGTTACCATGGCAACATCGCTTCCCATAAAGGAATATACATAGAAGAGAGAAAAAAAAAGTCACACATATGGTACCGGCGACAATTATTTAGCGATCCAACACTGAACTTGTGCACCACAAACCAAGTTTCTAAATATCTCTATATATTTATATAGTATATCTCTTCTTCATCTTTAAATTTACTTTAAAAAAACAAAAATGTGCACTTCAACAAACTCACTAAGGCCACTCATGCTATAGATACCTAGGATTGCAAGGAAATGGTTAAACAAGACCCTAGAGCACGCACCTTGAGATCACCGGAGGGAAACCTGTTTCACTGCCTAAAACATTCCTGAGATTTAGGGACAAAACAAAACCAGTGCCGCCAATTTTTCGTACGTAGTTTAGTTGATTTTTAAGGACATTTCTTCCCCGTTTCTCCCAGAAATCCGCGCAAGGCCAAGAAACACAACGTGGAGCGGGCGGGTCGTGTCAAACAGGGAAACACCCACAACCCAAAGTCAGATTTGCAACTAACATTTGGCCAGTAATTTACTTGTTATGAAACAAAAGGGAAAAAAAACATTAAAAAAAGGGAAATTGTGACCTTCAGATACCATAAGGGTTCTGCACAGGCAGCAGAGGGAGGGAGCTCCGTTTAAGGACCAATAAAGGCAACGTCTCCCCCACGCTGTTCGCCGCCGGCCTCAGAACTCAGAGCCGATCCGTAGCGATCAAGTTTTTGTCAATAGTTTCACTGCTGTTTTAGGCACGAGGCGTTTTCCTTTCTGTACTCTACCAGTACATAGGATGATAAAAAGGAAATCAAGTTAAATGGGCATTTCCTTTGTACCACGAGAAGCAGCGCAACGGCACCGTTAGCAAACTTCGGACTGCAGCACGTCTAAAGAAAAACTTCATTTTTAAAATTACCAAAGAACTTTGTTGTCCTAATAAGTTAGAATTCAATGACAAAAACCCTTCAGAATTATGTAACAACAACTGTGTGCAAAAAGGGAAAAAAAGAAGTCTGAAACAACAGGGATCGATAGCGGAGTCGAGTGCCCACGAAGACCAGGGTAAAGGCAGACACTGACTGCTGCTCATTAACATCACGCTGGGCAAGGGACCAAACAACTCTGGGGCCAGTCACCAGTTGTTTTACCTCAAGTAGCTGAGGGATCTATTCAGTTTCAAACATCTTTCCCCTTCCCCTTTTGTGGGCTCTGAAAAGTCTTTCTGTACTTTTTCCTATCCACAAGTCACCCAGAACAACCCCAGGCACGATGGAGGAATGAATCCTGACATCACCTTCCTCCCTCTCTTCACAAACTGTAGTGTTTGTGTAAAACGGGACACGGAAATCACCCCTTCAAACAGCATTATGCTGAAAATAAAATGCTAACCCTTTATTTAAAATAAAATATTTCACTGTTTAAACAACAGTTTAAACAATTTGCCTTAAGGGGACACCTGTCCTCACCACTCGACTCCAATTACTCTGGTGCAATTCAGTTACTTACCTTCAGGAAAAACTCAGAAGATGCATTTTTTTCCCACTGGATTTCCACTCCCAGCTCTCCCCCTCTAATGCCAGCACCAAACAGCACCCGCCCAGCTAGCAGGAGGTGCACTGTGCAGCTACAAGGCCAATAATTAATTAACTTTACTGCTTCATAGGTGGCCACAGGAGTCCAGGGCCACAAGCTCTCCCAGCACACAGCCCCTGTCCCCAGCACCTACACTGGGACGGGTACAAAAAGCCCGCTCTGGGGTGGAGGGGAAACTCCTCAGTTCTGACTCTAAGGGGTGGGAGGTGCAAGGCTCATGTTGGCAGGTTCTGCACTAGAGAACCACGCAGAAAGGAGAACGTAGGGATTGCACCTCGGCTCCTCCAGCTCTGCCTGCTGCAGAAGTCAGCAACTTCTGGTGTAACACCCCAGAATCTACCGCAGCCACACTGGCATGGAAGGCAAAGTCCTCTCAAGCCATCCAGCTGGACTCCTTCCTTCTCAGAGACACCAAACAGCAAAGTGAGAGCAGAGCCAGGAGCAGCAATTAACACCACCACAGCAAGCAGTCTCCAGATGCCCAGACGGACAAATACCGAGAATGCAACTGAGGAGACACAGAACCAAAAAAAACCTAGGGAGCATTACGTGACTACCCAGGGAATAAGCACCACAGCTGCAGCAAGGCCAGCGCTGGGAGAAGGTTCCAAGCTTTGGTGTGCAGAGCTGGCCGCACAGCGTTCTGCGGGCAGCCCTGAACCTCCTGGGCTGCAGCAACTCCAGCATTCACCCGCCTTAGCCCGACTGGAGTCGTGGGGATGCTACACGGAGAAGTTCAGCCCGGAAGCATGCTGCTAGTCCTACCAGGACCGCTGCAACTACTCTCAGCCAAATCGCATTTCTTGACCAAAGTCCATTATGAAAGAGAATTCTGGGTGACTTGAGACCTTAATTCTTCCAGAGAAGCCAACGCACCAAAGTACGTAACATGCTGGTGAAATGGCTTTAGCAAAGAAAGCAACGTCCACCCACCCCGGAAGGTTTGAGAATAAAGCTACAGATGAAACCAGCTGGACTGCTGCGTTTGGGTACCTGACAGAAGCTGCCTAACCTGCCCCGTGCTGGGACCTCTCCCAGCTGCCCTAACTTGAAGGCAAACCACGAAACCGTGACACAAACCAGAGCTGAAGTAACAGCAGTGGTGTGTGTAAACCACTTTCACCAGCACCAGTCAAATACTGCTCCTCATCCCAAACACAACACCTTGAGACCTTTGAGATTCCTTAGTGAAAAGTGGGAAATGGAGACCCAAGACTGGAAACCCCGAGGAAATAAATCGTCTCCAGCCACCGTACACGTAAATCCATGTACCCTCAGTGAAGCTTTAAACACTCCCGCGGTACAGAAGCAACACAGTTTCTTAATGACAATTTCAAGCACATCTGCCCTGCCTAAGTTCTGCCGCTACTCTTACAGGCTTCATTGAAATTTAAATAGTTTCAGTAGGACTTAGGAAAAGAAATCAGAAGAACCTTATCATTGCCCTGCTCTGGAGGCATGCGGGGATCAAAAATGCTTTGCCTTGCAGATAACTGAATTTGTCTGTAGTACCTAAAGCAGTCAGAAACAGAAATTCCTACAAATAAAGCAGGTTTTAAATCAACACGTAATTTTAAGTTGGATTTTCACTGAAGGGCTGGTGAGGATATACTGCAGTCTATACTGTAGTCTAAGCCTTAATACCACTGGGTTTTGGGTTGGTTTTTTTATACAAATACTTCTTTTCACATCAGTGAAGGTATTTCAGGTACTCAATCATTACATCTGCTTTCACTAGTTACATAACTGCATGTTGAACTTGGTGTTAGTCACCCTTTACCCCAAAACTACACTTGAAGGCACGGGTACATTAACTAGCGGCCTGGAAAATTTCAGTTCTTTAGAGTCATTGAGCCCCAAGTCATATCCGAAATTTCTGTTTCTTCTCTGCACTCTTTCTTGCCGACCAAGAAGCAGCTTTCCCTGTCTAGAACCTCATCAACAAAGCAAAATCCAGACCCAAAGAAAACAACCCAGTCCAAGTCCTGCGGGAACCGCGCTGGCGGAGCCTCCGCTTGGACTGACCTTCCACGGCCAAGTCACAAACCCCTGAAAACAGGGGGGGAAGGGAGAAACCCCCCCAGTGACAGAATCCTAACTACAGGAGCACCGTTTGTGCCGCTGTAAGAACTGAGGTAACAGCAGTGAGTTGTTTCTAGTTTCTCTGTCACACAGACTTTCAGATGAGAATTACCTCAACATTAAAATAAAAAAACAAGAAAAAAAAAAAACCAAAAAACAACAAAACCAAAACCCAACAAAACCAAAACCAACATCCAAACCAAAAGCCCACGCAGACAAGCAGACACCCCAGGCCCCCACCCCCAACAGGAGAAAAATTAAGACAAGCTCGTGAGATAGGCATTATTCAAGGATCTTTACAGCTGACTTCTGCTTTTTAAATTAATATAAAGGAATCAGTTTCTGGTTGTACTGTTGTTTAATGTAGAAATGAAGCATCACAAAAAAAAGACCTGTTGTGCTTTTTGGCATTTTCCACTGACCCCTGCAAACTGTACAATAAGTTGTGTTCTCCAGAAACATAAAATGGAACTGGACTGTAATACAAAACCATTAACTGGTATAAACAAGTTACTGCCTCAATTATGAGAGTAAACCCATTCGAAAAGGAGAAGGAAAAAAAAAAAAAAGGTGGCTGCAGCAAATAGTTAAGCATTTCTAGTTTTTGCTTGTGGCATCGACATTAATATTTGTGTAAGCTCACTAGGTAAAGACATGCCGTCAACCGCTAAAGAACGTTCACTTCCTAGCTTTGGATCTATTACATGAATATAATTTTGCACTGATCATACATCTAAATGAAATAATTCTACTGTAAAAGTGAATGCAGGGGCAGAAATATTAAATTAAAGCCACTGGTCCAAAAACTGTTTCTAGCAGGCTGGTCCACTTTGGATTTTCCTGGTCCTGGTCAGAAGATTAGCGCGCTTGGCTGGTACCAAGGAAAACTACGACTGCTGGTCTACTGGATCTTCTACCACTTCTAGATGAACGCTGGTCCAGTTCAGGATCCTGACAACAGCACAGGGTGCGTGACTCGCTTAACCACGCGCTGTGGTTCACAAAGAGTATGTCGCTCTCCAAAGTGGTTCTTTGCCACTTCTCTCCGTAAGGCAGCAGCCAAGGCTGGGAGGGGCACTCTCCCTTTTCCCGACAGTTCCCACCAGCTTTGCTACGATGCAGACAAGCAGCAGAAAGGCCTTTCTCCTAGAACTTCTCACAGCACAGCACTTAATCTTTCTGTTTAGCAGAAGAAAGCTCTTGATGAAACCTTCCATTCATAATAAGAATGCAACTCTTTTGAACTCAAACAGTTTTATTTAATGTTTTCTCGCAGACTTTCTGCAAAGTAGCTTCTTTTGAAAGAAGAGAGAAAGGAGGGGTTTTTGGGAATACCAAGTTAAAAATGTGAGCCGAACTAAACATGCCATACACATGCTGATAAGAATTTAACACACATTCATCCGTATGGGCACTCTTCAGTAGACTGGACCAGTGTTTCAATGCAAATTCCAGCACCCGGAGAACTACATGGTTTAGATTTCACAGTATGACTTTTCCCCCTGCAACCCGGGGGAAAAAACCTTAACTGGGTAACTGAGCGAGTTCTTAGCTACTCTGTCCATCCACGCTCTGAGACATCAGAAAAGACTGGACCACTTCTTCAGTGGATTGAGGGCTGGTGCTTACGTCCTCCAGAGCATCTGTAACGGAGAACTGCCGATCCCGCAACCGGTTCCAATTGGCCAAAATATTGTGGTATTCAAAAACTTTCTCGTAATTGCCAATGGAATTGTACAGTTTAATGAGACCTCTGTAATCATATTCAAGTCCACTGTATCCTTCGCCAAAAAGCTTCTTTCCTAAAGAAATCCAAAAGAAAACAAAACTAAGGAGGTAATCCACCCATACGTTGCATCTTATTGCTCACGTCATTTCTACCAACAGCACGACCCGCTCTGTTACGGCAGATCAGCGCGGCTTCGCTACAGCCGATCGAGAACGCAAGCGGCAGACAAGCGTCCCCCGGACGAGGGTTTGGACTCCGCCTGCCTTCTCCTTCAGGAGTGTTGTAAGTTGTCCTCAGGGCTTCTACAATCAGACCATTAATTCCACCACGGCTTTACAAGTGTAGAATCTACTGGTCACATAAAGGAGATAATTTTCTGTCCCAATATCACCCAGAATTCAAACAGGGAAGCTGTTTGTCAGTTTTCTACATTAAAACCAATTTTTCTGTAATGCACTGTCTAGAACTGTACCAGGTTAACATCCTCTGTCTGAAAATCAAGCTACAGCACGGCCCGAAGATGCATCTGATTTGGAATTGTAACTTTGCTGCAAATTATAATGGGCAAGAAAATTAATGAGAGTTTAGCGATGCTGACAGGCACGACAGTTTTCCATTTCTTTAGAAATTTAGCTACATTCTGTACTCCAGCTCTAGCCACAACCCCAGAACGTGCTGTAAAGACTAACACCCAACCTTTTAATTAGTCCATTTCCAGATGCTTTCAGGAATGAATTTTGATGGAGCGCCAAAAGTAATGCAATTTCAGAGCTCAGTTCTCAAGGGAACGTGCAAGAAAAAGCACGATATTCAGACTGAAGCCACACACACAGTGAACAGCTTGCGTTTCACTGACTTTATGGAACCACAGAACAGTCTGAGGTGGAAGGCACCTTAAGGATCACGTAGTTGCCAGCCCCTGCCAGGGGCAGGGACATGTCCCACTACAGCAGGTTGCTCAAAACCCCATCCAACCTGGCCCTGAATGCTTCCAGGGAGGGAAGCTCTTTAATAAATCTTTAATATACTTTCTAATGATGTTTCCTGTAGTTTTAAACCAGCTCTAAAGCCACAGGTTGTAAGAATCACCTACCAATCGCTATGGATCGCAAATAAAGCTTCTCGGCATTTTCGTATTGATTCATATCATAGTTATAGAGAGAAGCTAGATGGCCCACGGACAGGGCAACTTCATAATCTTCTTGACCTAGGAGCTGCTCCTTAATCTGAATTGCTTTGATGTGCATTTCTTCTGCTTCCTGTGAGGATCAAATTCACACAGGTCAGGTCACCGCTCACCAGGACACAAAAAGAGAATAAGGAAGGTTTAAAGAAACAGAACTACGTAGTGACTCGGCAGTTTACAGTGAAAAGCAAGAAGGCCAAAAGCAAATTAACTTCTCCAAATTCTTAGTAATGTGGCTCAGCAAATAGTGCCACTGGTTCTGCTGTCAGAAATGCAGCCACGCTGCCTCTGAAGGCACCGGGCATCTTAACGGGTTGGTTTTGCACAAAGCTTTGGAGAGATGAATTCTAAAGTACAAGTTCTCCAACCGTGGAACCACCAGCTGAAGGTACGAATTGTGCAGATTGAAAATCATCATTTGTTGCGACACATTTCTAGGTGTCTTGCAGATTTTAAGTCAAGAAGCTTAAATAAATATCACCTTACCTTAAACTTTCTCATGGACTGATACAGTCTTCCAAGGTTGCCATAGTGTTTTGCTGTCTGTACATTGAACTCCCCAAAGGCTTTTTTAGCTAACTGCAGGGAGGACAGATGCAAGTCGTGAGCTTCTTGGAGTAATCTCTGCTCAGTTTCCTTGTTGTGACAGTCTATCGCGATCTCCTCCAGGATAAGTGCTGAGTACAGGAGAGAGAAACCAACGTCACCACGGTTCAACAACACAGAGCTGAGATGTAGGTAGCACAAAGTCACCAACTCAAGACACTTGAGATCTCTAATCAGGCCTGGTGTTCATTACAAACTGTTTTCCGACAAGCATGACCAGATATCAAGCTCCTAACATATATTTTTATGTCTGTATTTTTACTCCTCCCCCCCCTCCCCCAAATCTTCTGGCTAGATTTTAAGTCGGGAGTTTTTGGGTCTTTGACAAGTGTGCTGACAGACAGCACTGACGGCGATGAATATTCCCGAGTGACCTCTATATGAAAACACCAAACCAAACCTGAAGTTAGATTGCCTCTGCTAGTGAACAGAAGTGTATCTGAATCACTGACTGAATTCCAACGCTCCCAGTAACACAATTCAGGGAACTACCTTTAACTCGCTTTGAAGATGCCAAGAGAAGATGGTCCTCTGGGAGAATGTGAGTTATAATGCCAATAGCACGTTCAGCATGGAATCTGGAAGAGTTTAAATTAAAAACTCAAGATACACACATTTGAGTTAGCAGCTGAGCAATTAAATATTAGAAACATTAATGCAATAAATGGATGCATTTCAATTCTAATTGGACAGCCTGGAGCATTTGAGAGCATTTTTCTCCATTTACAGTACTGAATTTGCTGCTGTACTCACAGTGCATTGTCAAACTTTCCAGAGCTGTACTGGTGAACGTATGACGAGTAAGCCAAGTCTTCATGAGCTGTAGCTACATGTATGTTCTTACCTCCAAATACTGACTGCCGGATATCAAGAGCTGTCTGAAAGAGTTACAAGAAAGCCATTGCATTGGTTAGTACAGAAGAAAAACCTAATCGAGCTCTCTCACTGTTAAAAAGGAGGGGAAAAAATAAAGGTAAATCTATGGGCTGTGAAATGCTGTCAGTCTCTGCTTACATACTCGAGGCAGTAAATATTAAAAGCCACTTACGAGTTAGGAGAAAACCCACCAAACCCAAACCCCATAGTTGAGGGTGGGCTTTGGTTTGGGTTTTCCTTAAAAGAAAACAAGGATTGCAGTAGCAAGTCAACCATTCTGTACCTCTGCAAGTTAACTATATGTGAGCTGGGGCAGAAACATTTGAGAGATGAGGAGTATGAAGAGAAACTGTAGACAGGCTTTGGCCCTGCCTCGTACCTGATAGATTGCAACAGATTGGCATATATTGTCTACATTGAGCAAGTAAAATCCATAGTCTAGTAGCGTATCGGAGTATTTGGGGTGCTTGGCTCCAAAATGCTCCCTGTAGAAACACACTTAAGATTACAACCTGAGGCAAATGAAGCACAGTTTTAGAAGGGTGGGGGTTGTTTTGGATGGGACTTACCGGGCAAGGTACACGGCGTGTTTTATCAGCTGTTCAGCTTTCTTGAATTCACGTTTTACCACACAAGCCTAAGCAGGGTGAAACGAAGCACGTGAAAAGATGGATCCTAAGAACTCATCTCCCCCAGATATGGGCCAGTTGCTAACTACTGTCTTTAATTTCAAAATATCATCATGGCTACTGAAGGACTTTCAGGTATTGAAGAGGTTCACAGCTAACATTAATTAACTTGTATTTTATTCTGCTACAGACACCTAAAGGACTAGTGCTGTGCCTGGCCTAGATGAAGGAGAGGAACAGATCACCTCCCCATGGACTGCTCTCGGGTTAGCTCTGTCACAATGTTCAGCTGAAAAGCTCTAACTCATCTTCAGAAAGAAAGAAAAAACCAGAACCCCCACGGGTCTGAAACCTTAGACCAACTGAACAGAAATAACAAGCCATAAAGCTCAGCTGGCTACCCAAATATTCTGGAGGTACGACCACTCTTGGTAGTAATTCAGTTACAGAAGAAACATGGAAGATTTTAAATTCACCTTTGAAGCTTGTCGTAAAACATCCACTACTACTTTGACAGGCAGGCCAACTGTGATCTCCTTCATAGCTTCTATGCACCATTTGTAAGCCTGTTGAACAAAGAGTTACCAACATAATGAAGCTGGAACTTCGCTACGTCGCAACATCAAGAAAATTTTTACTCGGCTCTGAAAAATAAACTGGTCATTTACATTAAAGAGTATATTTTGTAATTGCTTGTGTGTAATCAAACTTGTTCAGCTAACTCTTAAGAGACAGACTTAAAAGCCTTTTTATGGTTAGTGCTGAACACGTAATTATTTTCCACTAGCCTAAAGCACATGTTGTTACAACGACTTTTACAGACAAAAAGGGTATGTTATCATTTTTAAGTAATCCTCACAATTCCTCTGGTGTAAGCCAATTTCCTGGTCAGTGCATTTCTGAACAGTTTATACAGAGGTTACACTTAAGACACAGCTTTTATGAAACAAGTGCAAAGAACAGTTACCAGCCTCCTGCCAATTCCTTCTTACCTACTGAAGTAGCTTTTTATAATCGTGCATTTCCAGATGAGCAGCCCACACTACCCACCTGTCACACTTCATTTCCTAATGCTGGTCAAAGTACCACTAAGAACTTGCAGGTTAATTCAGAACAATACACAGAAAGAAAAGCCAATAAATCAAGTATTCCTCTGGTACTGTCACACAGGTACCAAAAGGAAGCAGGAACTCCAGTTCGAAAGAGAACATGAATGCTGTGCCAGCCATGGAGCATCCAAGCAGATTTCATAACCAGCTTTCTGAAGAAAAACCACCCCCAAATCCCACTCACCTCATCGTAGTGGCTCTTGGCAAAGAGCAGTGCGCACAGCTCCCCGTAGAGCGCCGCTTTGTTTGCTTGCTGCCCGTGCTTTGCAAGTTTGTCCATGTAAGACTGCGCGAGCTTGAACGTCTCTTCTCCCAGGTGGTATTTACAGTTTCCATTCCGAACGTGCAGCAGCCTAAGGAGTATGGAGAGAGATCTTCTAAAGGGTGCCCGAATAAACTGTTGACAGGCAGCAGTACCCGGGTCTACAGTCTGGTATTGTACTCAGCAAAAGAGCTGGGCTGTCAGCCCAACCAAAGCACGCTCCCTGAATTCAGCACTACAGAAGAACTGTTCAGAGAACACCCTTTCGGAGCACCACGCTTTGCCTCTTGCACAGCAAGAATTGTTACTGCTGGAGATAAAAGATTTTACAAATTGATGCAGTTTCACATAACCAATCCTTGAACCACTCGGGTGTGGTGGCTTTGTGTTTTATTTTTCATAAAACCCACTCTTCTCTACACCGATGGAATTCCAGTTCCAAAGCCTTGCAATTGACTGTATTTAAATCCCTTCTGCCTCCTTTCCAGAGTAGGGTAAACTGAAGCAGACACTGAACAAGTACAGACATCAGTAGTTCTCCTGCACCGCTGTGCCTCTTCCTCAAACCACAAGTAGCGCTGGGCTTCTCGAGTGGGTGTTTGGTTTTGGGGGTGTAGGTTGTTGATCACAAGAGATTCAGTCACGTCCACTCATCACCGTATCCAGCACTGACTTAACACCACCAGACAAGACTATTTTGTTGACTCAGTTCACAGCAACTCTAAAAGAGACCTCTCCCCTCGCCTCGCCCCATATCCTAACCCGCTGCTTTTCCATCTGAAGGATTAACTGCAGCTTTATCAAATGGCCAAGTGCAATAAAACACAGTGCTACTGAAACACATTCTTCTTTCTCTCCAGAAGTAACAGTTTTAGCTTCTGGCATCTATTTAAAATTAAAGAATTTTTTTGTTAGTGTAGGCTGATGCTGATTTACTTGAAAGAGCTACATGAGAAGTGTGCGTGTTACCGTATTCCAAGCCTGAAGGGCAGAACTGCACCCCCACCCATTGCAGGCTAAGAGGAGACAGCTGCTCCTGCTCCACTGCAAGCACACACACGGAATTTGGGTAAATTAACCTCCATTGTCCCTCCTGGAAATCTGTTACTGGACAATGAGCAAGAGAAACTGAAAACCAGACAAGCCTTTGCAGATCTGGAGGACAATGAACACGGGAAGAGCAACGTGCACAGCAAAGAGCAACAGGAGGTAACACCACAAGGCAAAGAGGCCAAAGCTCTGGAAACGGGAGCTGATGCAGCCGTACAGCGTTTTGAACCCTTGAAGACAGCAGTTGATAGGAGGATCTATCACAGTGCAAGGGTGAGGAAGGAACAGGGAGGTTTTTGACCAACTGCTTCTCTTCTCTAAACCTGTGCCCTGTTGCCATCTACTCCGAGTAAAGAATTAAGTTACCGTAGCCGTGCCTCCTGCAACAGCAAAGTCATACATCTAAGGTGGCCCTATGAATTCAGCCTGCCTCTAACACAAATGTATCACAGAACTCAAACGCTAACCAGAAAGAAAAGAAAGTTCCCATCGTAAGAAGAAGGGAGCAGCAGGCAGCACACAGCAGATGTCCATTAGCCACGCAAAGAGAAGATCAAAAGAAAAGACCTTCAAAAAAACCCCCAAACAAGCTACATAAACACCAGCTTTCAGTGAGAAATGGATCAAGAACAGAAAGAAAAAACCACAAGAGCCACATTTTTCCTTAAATAAGATCTGAGAACTAAACTTGGTGTGTTCTCGGTCACAGGCAGCAGAAAGCTAACTAACATTCAAGCAACAACAGACACAAATTTTAAAGCAAATAGAGAAAAAAACCCAACACCAATGCAATTACAGCTTCCCTAAAGAAGAAAACTGTTTTGCCTCCACCACTCAACTGAGAGCTGCTATGGAACATCACAAAGACAAAGCCCAAACCCCACGTACTGGTGTGAGCCAGCAGGGATAGTGCTGCTGTTTAGCTAAGTGCCTGGGAAAGATGATATCCAGGATCTGGAGGTTTCACTAATAGTGCCTAAAAAATAAAGAAGTCAGCCAAAGAACCCCAGCTAAGCCTAACCCAATCCTCTAGGATAGCTTGAGTTTATATGATCCTGTTCTGAGTAACAAAACAAACCCTTTATTAAAGCAGAAGGAATTTCAGAAGATAAAGCAGAGAGGAAGACAAAATGCCTTAAGACATTGATGCTGACAGCTATGAATCTTCTTTGATGTCTGCAGTAAGAGCTCTTGGGGAATATCTTGCTGCCCCCCAAGTAAAACCACTCTCTAAGAGCCTACAAAAATAGCAAACAATGTTACGCTGCAGCTGAGGACATCTAAAAACATCAGCAAAACCATCAAGAGTCAGCAAAATACAAAGCAATTAAGTGGGAGAACCACCTATTTGTATTCTGTATTTGTGCCTTATTTGCATAAAATACCAAGAGAAAGCAAACCAAAAGAGCACAGCACAGGCAGGGAAGCAGTACACGAGCTTGTGGAAAACTCACATCGTCACATTTTCTCAAGTTTCTCCACACAATTTACTACTGCTAGTACAAAGTACCAACAAGTCATGCCTAAACAGCACAGAAATTTACATGGTTTTAAACTGCATTCTATCTGCAAGGCAATGTATTAATTCTATTCATAATGCACTGTATTAAGCTCCCAGAGATGAGACTTCCTAGCTTGTAGAATAAGAGCAACCACTTTTAGAGCGTTGTATTTTCAAAAGCTGGACTTAAATTCTGTCCTCTTAAAACTCCACCCAGCTCCAGTATGAGCACAGTGGTGAGAACAAGATATTTTACAGCAGGGATCAGACAGTAACAACAAAAGTTTATCCTACTGCCATGTGACTCTGGAGCAGAGTATAATCACTGCTCTCTCCCAAAAACGTATTTAGATTTGATATCATCTGCAATTCCAACAGTGTTTCAAATTCTTCCCATTTGATACTCCTCCAAACAAAGGATGCTGTTATTTGATTGTTTGGGAGGTGCCTGAACACAGTAGGGTGTCTCCTCACTCAGCTGTTGCCCAGAGGGACTTACTGCTACACGCAGGCCATCAGCTCTCATTAGGGAACAATGGCTGTCTCTACCCAAACAGAATTAACATCTCCAGTTCAGAGGAGTTCATCCCAACACAGGATGAGTTCTTTTCTAGCACAAAATCAACCTCTTCCCACAGCTGCAGGGGCTGTATGCTGTTGTCCAACAGTTACCTCCCCCCCCCCCCTTTCTTTACCTTCTTTTCTTTTTTTCCTATTTGGAGAAGGAGAGGGATTTTATTTTTAAGACAACTTCTCCAGCTTGCCAAGCAGCCTGACACAATGAGGAAACTTTTTTTAGATTAATTAGAAGGCAAAGGCCCAAGTACTCTAACAGTGGTGCTATATCCATCATTCCCCGGTTCTAGGAAGGAGGGTGTGCGTGCCAAGGCTGCTCCTGGCATCATCTTCTTTCTGGAACGAAAGGCAGTGGTAGCTGGCAGGGCAGAACAAGGCCGAGCAGCAAGCGTTGCCATGGCCCTTGGGTTGGCACATGAAAGAAGCAGCTACTGGCAAAGCCTCTTTACGCTTCAGATTCGTCCAACCATAAACAAGGTGCAGGGGCTTTTTTTAGAGCAGTTTTCAAAAACAAGTTTTGCCTTCTATTCAGATAAAGCCAGTACATGCTTTGCTGTTCATTACAACACCTACAAATAAAAAATAAATCCCTATTTCAGCTGCACTCGGTAGCACACAGGTATGCAAGCGCATACCTGTAGCGCACAAAAGAGGTCGGTCACGGTCTCAGCAACAAAGCCAAGCCAGCTACTTGCTTCAGCCTGCACAGCACACGGCTGGCTCCACAGGCCTAGCAGCAAAGCAACTGAAAACTAAACGTGGGGGTGTTTGGGGCCTCGGTGAATGGAAGCTGCATCTCAGTGGTTCCACTGCAGGCCTTGAGAAGAAAGGCAGGTACGAGACCCAAATGCCTTCTTCAAGTAAAAATAGCTTTTTGGAATGTTCAGGCTGTATCCACAAGAACTGGGCCCCTAGGTGTTTACCTGATGACACTGTGGCTCAGCACAGAGCAAGAGAACTCGCTGGATCTGCGATCAGCACAAGGATGCTCTCCTTTTATTTCTGCTCCACTGCATTTAGATCCTTTAAGTTGGGATTTAGCAAACTCTTGTAGTAAATAGAAGTTCGGCAAACACCAAGACGTGACATTCCTTCACATGCAAAAAGCCTTGGAAGTGCAAGGTGCTGGACCACCCTGACTGCCCAGCACCTGCTGCCTGCGATACCCTGTGCAGAAAGGCCAAGTGGGGTTTTTTTCCCACTGAACTGTGGTGCCAGTTTACAAGTTGAAAACCCAAGGATTAGTGTAAAACAAGCAGCTTGTGATCCTCAGCTCTAGCCAGGAAAATATTTTGGTGCAGCAGAACGTGAAAGGGAGCATCTGAAACTGGCTGGCTCTAAGGCAGTTGGTAACATTACTGCAGTCAGACACACAGGAATTAAAGGTGACCTCACCTTACACAACATTCTACAGCACGAAACCAGTGAAGGATTTCATCATGAAGGGTGCATAGCTGAAGGCAGGAAAGAAATACCTTCTCAGCGTCACTGTACCAGCCTGCATCTGACAGGAATCCCCCTGGAAAAGAATAAATAAAATCAAGAATAAACAGACATTTGAACAGCAAAGCATCCTTTAAAAAGAAAAAGGGTCTGCTCAAGTTTGGGAAGACTACTGATTTCACAGAACTGCATATGGGAACCCTGTCAAGGTTAAACCCTCCAGTCCTGAATTGAAAAGGATGAAAAATAAGAATGGAAGAATTTCCCCCCAAGTTGTGGATGACTCGTTGGTGTTGCATAGTTTTCCTAGAGCTTTCTGTCAAGAAATACTTGCTAACACTAAAATGATGCAAAGTCTTAATGTTCAACACCACACTTGGCATCAAATTTTAAAATCACAATAAACCTATATATTCTCAGATAGTAAAATCAATAAATTTTCCTTACAACATCCTCAAGCAGTTTTCTAAAAATTACATTCCAAACCCACACGTGTTCTTCAAAAAAGAAATCACTGACTGTAGCGTGAAAAATAAAAACATCAGCCTTAGGTTAACTGAAGCTGGCATGAAAGAAAGCTTCATACTTTAAAGAGCCCATCATCACCAGTTACCTAGAACAAAACCGATCTGGATTGCTTTTTCTTTTACAGCAGAATCCGACTCTGCTATGTAGGAGCACCGTCTACTGAAAGAATAGGCCAGTACAGAAGCAACTTTTACTCCATGGTCCATCAAAGCCTGAAAACAGTGATGAAGCAAATGCCTGAAACAAAAGAAAACAGCTTTTGATTACACACGAAGTTTTAAAACACAGCAGCCAGTTGGCTCTTGAGTGCCACGGACTGAAATGAGTAGTGATCCAAAGCCCCTCTCAAAGCAAAATCAGATGAACTTGAGCATCATTGTCAATCCTGAAGCTAATGAATTACAGTTGTTGGATTATCCAACAAATAAGCGAGCATACACCAAGTTCTTTACAAGGACACCCTCCAGTGCAAGCAAAACATGAGATACCCACACAATATTAACACTGGGAAACAACATTTTCAGCTAAAACTTGGAGGGGGAAGTCTCAACTCAACCCTCACCCCACAGCTCCCACAGAAACTGCAGATGAAAGAGCAGTGGCGAACCCTTGAACGTCACACACAAACGCACACCACGGGAGGGAGGTGTGTCGAGAGATTCAAAGCTTATTCTGGTTAAAGAATCTGATCTAAAAAAAATAAAATAAAAATATCAAGCTCTGAGCATAACACCACAAGTTCAAATATTTAACGACAGGAAAAGTCTTTAAACCAGGGCGACCCTAGCGCCTGGGTGACCCCTCACTCACAATTTGCTGCAGCAGCAGGACACAGGTACAGGACTGCCAAGGCTCTGGGAATGGCTGGGCATTGATCAGGTGGGGCTGAGCAACTGGGCGTTTTGCATCACTTGTTTTCCTTGGTTATGCCTTTCTTCTGCCTTGCCTTTGTTGTTCTCTTTTTTCAAAAGTACTGTCTGTATGCCAACCCACAAGTTTTCACACTTTTACTCTTCCAGTTCTCTCCTCCTGCCCGCTGGGTGGGTGAGAGAGGGGCTGGATGGTTCTTGGCTGCCTGCTGGGGCTACACCACAACTGCTTGCTTGTAACTGTGACACTGTCACTCTGGGGACCGCCTACCACAGATGAATTGGTACATTTATACAGAACTTCTGACTGGTTTGTTTTTTAAGACAGGAGATACACTGGAATATAAAAGTTAATATGTAAATGTAATGAGATATTCTTAGGGTTATTAGATGGACCAGTACAACCAAGAAAATCAGAGACCTTCCAAATTCAAAACCTAGATCAAGAGGTGAGACCTGAAATGAGAATTGTTGATATACATCCTGTTCTGAGTGAGAACAGAACTAGTTCTGTTCAGTGATTCTGCTTTTCAGTTCTTCTAACTCCCTGCCCTGTCTGCAGTCAGAAGCCTGTTTTCCCAGGCAGTGTCTGCTGCTGGCAGGGACAGCACC
>JANHFX010003153.1:173488-208284 GCA_027560015.1 Chloroceryle amazona | reverse complement strand
CCCACCTTTACAAATATATAACATGTTTTTTTTGTGTTTTTGTTTTTTTCCCCCCCCCCCCCCCCCCCCTTTTCAATTAACTTAATTACTGGTTGAAAATGTTCTTGCTAGTGTGTGTAAGTATTCTACTTCATATAAGGGAAGGGAAAGAGGGGGAAAAAAAAAAAAACCACATCTTTTTGACATGAAACATGTTTGGTTGGGTTTTGGTTTTTTTTGTGGTGTGTTGTTGCTAGGGCTTTTTTGTTTGTTTCTTTGCGGCTTTTTTGGGTTGTTTGTTTTTTTGAGAGAATTGTATGTGTTTTTTGAGCTGCAGGTGTGCTTATAGGCTATGCATAGTTTTGGTTTGCACCTCTGAAGTTTACTTTCAAAGAGTGTTAACTGCCTTTGTTGTAGAATGATAGTTTTCCTTGCTGTTTTCCGAAAGTGATGAAATCTTCTAGTTTCCTTCATTGACTGTAGCTTACGTGAAGATTGTAATAAATTATTGTAATCTGCAAAATTAATGATATTGATTTCTGTTGCTTATAGCATAGGAAGCATAAGTGACTGCAATGTAGCCATGTTTTTTCACTTTGAAAAATTGAATAAACTCTCCAAACATCCATTAGGTCTCAAGGATTGGTTATGACACTTCTTCTGTATGACCGATTATACTGCAAGGAAAGTCTGCTTCTTCCTGCCCGATGATAGGAATGTATAGACTTTGTTTTGTCTTTCCAATGTCATATTCTTGCAGTTTTACAGTAGAATCATAGAATGCCTTGGGTTGGAAGGGACCTCTAAAGGTTATCTAGTCCAACCCCCCTTCAGTAAGCAGGGATGCCTTCAACTAGATCAGGTTGCTCAGATCCTCATCAAGCCTGACCTTCAATGTCTCCAGGACTGGGGCCTCCACCACCTCCCTAGGCAACCTATTCCAGTGTTCCACCACTCTCATAGTAAAGAACTTCTTCCTAACATCCAGTATAAATCTGCTGTTCTCTAGTTTAAAACCACTGCTCCTCATCACTACATGCCCTTCTACACAGTCTTTCTCCGGCTTTCTTCTAGGTCCCCTTCAGGTATTGGAAGGCCACTATAAGGTCTCCCTGGAGCCTTTAATTCAACAATCTCAACTCCCTCAGCCTGACAGATGTTTCAACCTTTTTTTAAATATGAAGAAAGTTTAATTAAAATCTTTAGAGTATTTGGCTAAAATTTTCACCTGTAATGATACCTGAAATAGCAAAGTAACATTTGATTCATCCATCCTCTTACCAGTTTAATATTTGTGGTTTAGAGTTTCTTTGGTGCTATTTGTTCTAACTCTAGACAAACTGCCTCTGTTCTTTGTAATCTAATATCAGATACCTACATCAGAGTTACATGAAAAAACTCTGATGTTTTCTCTGCAAATGGTTCTGTCACTTTAAAGGCTTGCACTGCATTTGTAATGTATGACACTAATGAAATAGTTTAACAAAGAGAGCGCAAGATATTTTAGGTTCATTAGCATATAAATAGATATTCAGTGTATACTTTTAAAAGAAGATCACATAAATAGCAAATGATGATACACCAAGGGGATAGTAAAAAAGGTTTAAGCGCTTTTAGATTAGTATGGCTTGATACATTGTGTAACATGCATTTTGAAAGGTGCCCAGTTCTTTTGAGACTTAGCTACTTCATACAGTTTTCCGAGCTATGCTGGCATCTCCCCTGTTGTTTGCCACTCTTAGCTCATCACAGACAGCTTCTCATCTGTTTTTGCAGAAGGCATTTTCTTGAGGTCTGAATGTGTGCCTTGTAGGGGTTTTTTGAATAGTATCTGATTTATCTCGTGTGCCTCATTGTCAGGGTAGTCTTCCCCTGGGATTTTCTAGCTAGAGATGACTGACTGTAAACTTGATCTGCTTTCAGTTCTCTCATCATTAGTCATAAAAGCTCTGCTGCTCCGATCAGGTCTTTGATCATCTCTTTCTATTTGGTTTACTCTGTCAATGAAAATAGAAATGATAATTAAGAAAAAATCCCAAGCATATCAAATCAACAGAGACTGAGGAAGGAGTTGCCATGGGAGGGGGAGGCATGCAGCAACTTTACAATTAAAGCTCATAATTAATTATAAAAAAGTTAAATTTGAAAAAAGTTGGTTATAGGTTCCACTGAAAAGGTGGTTTGAGAGTTAACTGCTATTCTTTATCATTGCAGTTGATCATAGAATCATATAATATTTTGTGTTGGAAGGGACCTTTAAAGGTCATCTAGTCCAACCTCCCTGCAGTGAGCAGGGACATCTTCAACTTGATTAGGTTGCTCAGAGCCCCATGATGTCTCTGCTGTATACAGTGTCCAGTTCTGGATGCAAAGCTTAAAGCTATAGAGGTGTGTAGGAGAATGACAAGAGAAGGAGGCAGTTAAAAAGTTCAATCTGTGACAGACGTTACTTAATTTAGAAAACAACAGCAGAGGAGAGGAAGTATGAGTTGTCTGCTGTATATAAAAGATGTCTATAGTATAGGAAAGATTATTAAAGTATTGCTCTTTTTGGCTGATGAGACAAAATTAGTTCTGTGTATAGCAGATGACATTGTTTCAATCATTGGAAAAAATTCTAAATGTCAGAGATTCCAGTTTCTTTATCACACTTTCTTAGAATGCCAGGGAGTGCTCTGCAAGTTACAGTGTGTGTGTGTGTGTTTGGTCCTGTGTGAGTATAAAGAGCTGGGAGGGCAAATCTTTTTTTTTTTCATCTTTTTGGGGCTTTGTTTTGCCGTGTTATTTTTTTTTCTATGAAAGAGGTATGCATTCTGTCAGTTTGGTATTGACATAATTAATAGGACCGATAATGGATGGAACTTATTTTAATTCTTATAAAGGTACCTTAATGTGGCTATGAATATTCAAAGCCTATGATTTGGTTTAGATGATGCGCCCACCCCCTGACTACCATTTCAGTG
The DNA here is from genome assembly GCA_027560015.1 of Chloroceryle amazona. Taxonomy (NCBI): domain Eukaryota; kingdom Metazoa; phylum Chordata; class Aves; order Coraciiformes; family Cerylidae; genus Chloroceryle; species Chloroceryle amazona. The sequence continues at coordinate 205,342 of JANHFX010003153.1, read as the reverse complement.
ACACAGAAAAAGATAATTAGAATTTTGCATTCTACAAAGTAGATTTATCTATATGAGAATACTATAGGTGTCTTTCCATGAACAGTTCTAAACAGCAGAGCTGCAGACAGCATGTGTAATTTGAGGAACTATGCAGGTGTTTCTTAGAAGGTAATGCAGATGTTCTTCAGACTGTGTTCAGCGGAGGTGAAAATGCAGTGAAACCACTTAAGATGTTAGCAAAGTCCTCCGTTTGTGGGGAGGCCTTGTGGTTCTGTAGTAAGGCAGAATTTCTTAATCTGGTGCTCAAGGAAGGACAGAAAACTGATCAGTTCATTTGACTCCGTGCTCAGGAGCAGACTAAATGCTATCCTCTTTATTCCCCTCTTTCTCTATCCACAATACCTAGTGTGTGCTTAGGAAAAAAATGGCTTAGATAGAATTCAGCATTGCTATCACCTGAAACTCCTCCCAGGTTTGTTACTACTGAATGTTTTCTAACTGTAAGTTGTATTTAAATACACCTCGAAGCATGAGCCGTCAGATCATTGGAGGATTAGGTATACCTCCACCTACTTCAAGCAGAAGTTCTATGTGTAGTCATTCCTAAGTTTTAACTCTTAGTATAACTATATAAGATGTTTCTTTCAGCTCTAGCCTGTATATAGACATAAAGTTTATAAACTTCTCTAAACAAATAGGATACTTTTAATCTTTTTATGCAATCCAGTAGCTACAGTGGCACATAGTCACTGATACACATTTTTTTGGAAACGTCTTCAGAACCTCTTTGAGATGAACAAAATTGAAGAGATTTTGAGTATCTTCCTTAATTCTAGGCCAGTCACATGACATCTAAACTGTGTTCCATATCTCCTTCAGGTTAGCCTGACTTCAATTAAGAGAGTAAAAGGTAAGAACATGTGACTTTTGACAGGAAATCAGAAGCACTACAGATGTACTACAGAAGCTTTTGAAAAAAAGTGAGGAAAAAGTGTTACTTACCCTTCATGTAATTGTATTAGACAACCAAAATGATGTTAATCCGCAAGTTTAACAGGTGTGTGATAGACGCTTCTGGATGAACTTTGAATTCCATTTGTTCATGACAGGAGATAAAAGTCTGCCAGATGTCATATAAATATTGTATTTTACAATCTTAGAAGGAGGAGCTAGATACTTTTTCTGGGAAGTAGTTGTGAGAGCTTTAGAATTTGTCACTTAAGATTACGGACTGAAGCTGATGAAGGAATTCTTGAAAAGCTTTTTTTTTTTTAATCTTACTAAGGACGGAAGCTATACTGTAGGACTGAAGACATGATAAATACAGTATTAAGTCTGTGAATGTAAAATTTCAGCGTATCTTTCTTCCCATGAAGGAACCTGTCTAGCAATTGTTGAGGATAACTGGAAATGTAATAGTTTTATTCTTTCTGGGTTTTGCTCATCATTTGAAAATCAGTAGCATGTCCTGTCTTGCTGAAGGTTACAAATCCCATGTTATGATGATGCCAGTTCTGTCCCTTTGCTCAGCCTTTCTAGTTTTTCAGTGCCTGTTATATGAATGTCATGCCTGTTTCTTAACTGCCAGTCTCAGTAATGTAGCATAGAGGAAATGTTTCTTCTCTAATCTGTCTGCTGTTATCTTCTTTTGTACCAGCCTTTTAGTGAGACGTCGTGCTCAGTAGTTCGTCCATTATTTGCTTTAGCACGTTTTGCCTAATCGGCCTCCCTTAAAAAATAGTTCTGTGCCTCACTTGTCTCCTGTTAGTGAGCTCATCTGTAAGCATCAAGTGACTTCATCAAGTGATCTTTGTCAGGACAAAGATGGAGACTACCTTTTATGCAAGGGGTCACATGGAAAAGATGATGGGTGCAAGTTACTTCTAGGGAGATTCTGATGAAATGTAAAATGAAGATTCTGAGCAATCAGCTGTTGGAATAATCTCTCCAGGCAAGTGGGGGAGTAACCGACATTGGACACTTTCAAGATTCACCTGGAAAAAGTAGTGGACAATCTTATATTGACTGTACTTTTCCCAAGAAAGGTTGGACCAGGTGATCTTTGAGATACTTTCCAACCTGGTATGCTATGATTTTGTGAACTGGATGACTTGTCATGGTAGCCCACAACTATGTTGTCAGTATTGTTGCTCTGTTATGCAGAGGAGCAATACTGACAATGGGAAATGCAGCCTATTTTAAGTATGGCATCTAATGAAAAAGTCATACTTGGCAAACTTCCAAAGATCTGATAGCTACCTAAAGCAACCGATGATGATAAAGCAAATCCAATAAGCACTTCTTAAAGTTGATATAAATAGAATTGGCCTCGTACTATCCTGACGGTTTCTGATTCGTGTGGGGGAATGAGTGAGACATGCCTTTAGCTGCTTCAACTGAAAGCAGAGTTTCCATGTGCCTGAAAAAAGCCACATTTATTTGCCCTCCTATAGAGATAATTAAAATGTGCTTACCTGAAGTGACCAAGGTTTCTTCTGAGGCCAGTTTTCATGCTTGGTTTCTCCACAGTCCAACCAGACTCCATCAGATGTATCACAGAGAGTGTTCTGCAGTTCATGCATCATTTAATTTTTACCTCCAGTCATATGAACAAGTCCCTAAATGTTTTCTACAGACATTTTGTAAGGGGCTTTCTGTTTAGGCATACTGATTATCCAAGTGAAATCTACTGTTTGGCTTTGTTGAAGACCTTCTCCATTACTTGCACTTCAAGAAAAGAATTCTCTCAACATATAAGATTCCTGGGCAATTTGTAGCAAAGATTTCTAATATTGCATGTTTTCTTTGCCTGTTTAGGATAATGATTCAGAACTGTAGGAACAACTTTGTCTGAAGAAAAGCCTTAGCAGCAGTTTGTGGCAAAGCAGAACATGAGAAAATGCCTCAAGTTTACAAATTCTTAGAAGGAATTTTCTTCCTTTTGCTCTTGCAATGCCCATAATTAAATTTGAGCTAATCAAATAACTGAAAAAGTTGGTCTGGAACTAGAATCTATGTAGTCTCAGTGCTATGTCTGTGCTGGTAAGTGTTCTGAGGAAGAAGGGTTGTTAGCTTGCATGGCAGCTGCAGCTTGGGTGCTTCATCTGACTTTTCAGTTCTGGTTCTAGTTTTGACATGAGTTCTGGTAGTTTTGTTCAGTTCAGGGGTGCACTACATGGAGGCTGTTACCCAGGATCTGCTATCTAAACATGTTCAGGGAAATGATATACTTATGGGATCTGCAATCAGGGATCCTCCTTATTAGGAAGTTTTAAGTTTAATGGATTTGAAACACACTCTTTGATGGAGCTGTCTAAAGAAATGTTTGTTTTCTCTGGCTTGTTCTGGAACAACAGTTATAAATAGATATATGCTTGTTGGAATAAGAAACATCATCACTGGTTATGGAGATTTACAAGATCATATTCAGGGTTAAAGTTTATGTTATTTGTATGAGATGTACTTAAACTTTCATTTATAAATGAAAATGCTAGAAAACATTTTTTAAAGGTTAAAAAAAAAACAAAACAAACCAATCAAAACCACAAAACAAAAGAAAACCCCAAAACTGGGTCATTTTTGCCGTGTTTTATTATGTTTACTACCTGATGCCTGGAAAGAAACACACAGGACACAGATTGAGAAATGTTGATCAAGTTTTAGTCTAGATGTTTTCACAAAACTGATTAAAAGTTATATGTATACATGTTGTAAACCTTGATTTTTAAGTGTCTACTCTGCTTGTGACTTAGAATTCATGCCAATTTTTTATTTTTCTAGTTTTCTAGCTTTGCTTTCCACCAATCTATAGTATCTACCCTTACCCAAAACTATCTGAAATGGTTTCAGAATCTTTTCTTTCAAAACTGGCATTTTAAATATAGTTACAATAAAGTATTCTAAGTTTGTAAGGAAGTTAATTTTACTTTATTCAGATCGCATTCTTTGGGTAAAGTTAGCTTTAAACCACATTCTTTCAGAATTGAATCATTTCTGAAAACTTTCTGAAAATGGAAATTTGCCAGAAAATTGCGAAGAAGTACAGCTAATACTTTTTTTTTTTTAATATCTCTTCCTAGCTTAAGAGCAAATGCTGCCTTCCATGAGCCTTAGGCAGATAGCTTTTCAAGGCTGCTTTGCATGTCAGGGGATGAAGCAACACACTTGACAGACTGATTCATATTTTTAACAGTATACTCTGTATCGTTCTTCAGAAGCTAACAATGTGAAAAATACATCATCCAGAGATATGTTTGTGATGGAAAAAACAAGAAAAAATTAAAGGCTATGTTTGTGTTCAAACACATGGGTATCTATGTGTACTTCAATACTAATGCCTATTTAGAGACTGGTAATAGATGAACTAGTAAAGATTTGAGAACTTTTTTATATTTTAAATTCCAATATTTTGCATTTATAAAAATAATTCATCTTCTATTGTGAATGAATTTTGTGAAACGCATTTTTAAGAAATTTAAACTGAGAAAGCTTATCCCCTTTTCACTAGTGTCTCAGATGCAGTGAGATGTGTGTTCCTTCCTGCTTTTGCCTGCACGGTTGAGCAGAAGATTTTGAAGATAACTTATGTGAAACAAAAATACCCCCAAGTCTTTCAAAACCTAGTAGAAGATATTATTGGCTCAAGCTTCGCTTAGAAATCCCAGTAATAGCAGTTAGTTCTATGTTTCATTTTTTTTTCCTTCATCTTCTTTCAGGAGTTCCTCTTGTCCTCCCTTCTCCTGCATATTCTTCAGACTCTGCAGCCCTTGCACTCTCAAGCCTTTTAGTCTCTGTAGCCAATTTATTGTTTATGGGTTTGATTATGTTTTTTGTGTGGATTATGAATGCTTACCATGCTCAAGAGCTCAAATATAAGGTAAAATTGCCTTGGGATCGAAACCCTTTTTCCCAGTCACTAGGTGTTACTATATTTGATTTGGTACTATTATTTTCATTGTGTAAATGGCAGAACAAATGTTATGTCAACCATGCAATGACTGCAGTATGCATAGATACACACAAGCTATTTTTAAAATACTGATACTAATCATGTGGTTACAACAGCCAAAAGCTTAGTGTAGACTAAACGAATATCCAGTGTCTCAAGAAGGTTTTAGCATAGCTTTTGATTTCAGTCTTGCCATGGCTGCACTGTTAACCAGCATTCAAAGTTTTCATTAGCTGACCAGCTTGGATATTTCTGCATAGCTTAATACACTGACATAGTGTGAACGGATAAAAGTAATCTGGCAAAGCTAGCAAGCTAGCCGTACTTAAAAATGCCTTTTTATTTCTCTAATGCAGCAGTGACTTCTCTTTTTAAAACTTTTTTTCAGTGGCATCTTAGCTGAAGATTGCAATCACTTTGGCTTCCAACAAAGATCCAATTTGCACTTATATCTTTAATGGGGTCTTAATGCTTTTTAACTTCAGGTCAGTTAGAACTATTTCTGTCCAAACCTAATCTTCTGTGGAAAAGCAGAGTCATGAGAGCTGCCCACTGTTATTATTTGAGAGTTCCTTAGCTTATCAGAGGAATTTTTATTCTTCACATCTTTTCTTTCTGTTTGTCTCTCCGTCAGTGTTCCTCTTCATTTGAGGTAGCGGTGTATGTATACAGAGCCTTCTCAAGACAGACTGAATTTTTGGTGTCATTTTGGCATACAAAGTAGTGGCTTCTTTGTACTATTTCTGCTCTCCTGCATGAGATGGGACACTAGCTGAGTATTTTTATCAGAGTTTAGTTTCCCAGATTATTAGTTACCTTAATACCAAACTTTGGTATCACCTTGTTGTCTGTAATGCTCTTCAGTTTACAGAAGCCCTGTGTTGGAGTCATCATTGGAGAAGCAAGAAGAGATCACTGAAACAGTGGTCTTTAATTAAAAATTATTCAGGCACTCAGTAAGGGCAAGTTTTGAAACAACATATGTGGTTAAGAACTGTGACTATAAATGTATCCACAAAGAAGTAGACATCTGTAGTTCCTACAGTTACAGTGTCACAAAGGAATACCTGTTTCTTAAGACACAGGAATATTGAGTAATGGGAAGGATCAGACCACTAACAAGTTTATGACAAGGAGGTTTATATACATTTGATTGCTTCCAAGATATGATGTCCTTTCCTTCAGCAGAGTGAGACTCCGTGCTGGTACATGTCTTTTCTATCTCAGAAAAGCTGCTTTTGAGAAAAGACTTTATCAGAAAATCTTTTGACATTCTGTTGTTCTGGAACAGGAATGAATGATCAAATAACACATTCATCTGTATCTACACTATTCAGATTTTGCAGCCTCTTCTGTTGCTGCTTCATTTTAAAATGCATGGAAGAAAATACTAGCTGAAGTTACTGATCATTAGCCTTGTGTTGCTGTGTTCAGCTCAGAGCAGGCTGCCTCTTTTCCTTCTTTTGAAGATGCTCTTGTAACAATCTAATGGGCGTCAATAAACCACCTTTTGCAATAGGAAAAATCTCACAGTCGCTGGAGGAGAGGATCATACTGTATGTTCCTCAGCTTTGAGAAAAGGAAGATGGAGGTTGAAGGGGTTTGTGCTGGGTAAGGGGTAGAGAATGCTCTCAGGGAAGTAGCTAAAGTGAGTCACGCTGACCAGAATTTAATATTCAAGAGCCTTTCTAAACACTCCATTTCACATCTATAGTTCTTGTTTTCAGGAAGTAGAAAATTAAACTTTATTTGACCTTCACGGTTTATTAATTTGTAGAAGGAAAGGTATGTTGTGGAATAAAACAATTTACTTTATGACTTATTAATATAAAAGTCTAATAGTGAGCCTTTTGTGTGTGTGTGTATTCAATGCTGCTTGTGGGTAAGGGAGAAATACTGAACGAATAACTTAAGTGTTGAATTTAATACACCAGTGTGCTCAAGTGGGGCTAAAAATATTGGGCAAACATAAGCAAACCTTAAGTCCATGAGAGAGAGGAAAGCAGATGAACTAAGCAATAAATATTTTGTATTTGTCCAGTAAAAATGAGAGAAATATTGAACATGAAATTAAACTAGCAGAGCAAAAACATAATATTTGATTTCATGTCAAAGTGTTCGTAAAACCTTACAGTGAGGAACTTAGATAAAATTTTATGATGCACAGCTATTTTAATTGGACTAAATGTTTTGGTGAAAAAGCTTTACTGGAAAATCATCACGTAGCTCTTAACCAAGTTTCATAGAAAAGTTCTCAAACTAGTATAAATGGGTCATATATGCTACTAAAATCATTCCCTTAAATTGTTCTCATGGAACAATTTCTGATCTGGAATATGGAGTTATCAGACAAATTCCACATGTTCTCCACATTTTATTCTTCTGGAGTTCAAGTCTTCCTGCTCTCACCTTTAGTCCTTATTGGTGTTTTTTGGAATGCATAGATTTTCTGTATGCCTCTTTCCCCTCATCACAGAAAGTACTCTCTCTGAAAGGTTTTTTCAACCTGTGATCTGCAATTTATATCAGCATATTCTCCAGCATTAGGAATCCCTACACTTCCATTATTCCAATTCTGGTTTTACATATCTTAACCATACTTCCTCTCTTTTTAAAATAAGAATTTAATATTTATTAGCCTTGGCATAAGCATACACATGGTCTTTTTGTATCTGAGCTTGCTTTACAAGCATGTGCACATGCTTGAGTGCCAAAGAAATGAAAGGGGAAATATAAAGTTAATGGGAAGAAAATTATGGTATTGTAATGGAGTGTGAGGCACATATACTTGATATAAAAACCATGAAACTTCATAGTGGGAGACTGTATTTTTTATTTATTTTTTTTGCTGGGTAGTGAAAGTCTGTGGTGGAGATGGCCAGTGTTAATTTTTAAGAAAATAAAACTTACTGTTTTTACCCGTGGTTGGTCAGCTTACTCTCTTGGGAGGAATCTTCTTTTTCTTAGTTTCATTCAGATAGTTTCCCTTTTACACTTGGATAGAAGCAAATAGAGCTCAGCTAAAGAGATAGGTGTGACAGCAAAAATAGCTTTATCTGCCTGTGTAGGTTTTTACAAGCTGCTATGGTAATTTGCCAATGGAATATTTCATTTCCAGACAGATCATTGCAATCGTTATCATATTGGGGCCAGTCTTATTTAATATCTTTATTGATGATCTGGATGATGGGATCAAGTGTACCCTCAGCAAGTTTGCAGATGAGACCAGACTGAGCAGGAGTGTCAATGGATATTAAATATATATATTTCTTTGTCTAAATGGTGAGAATTTGACTGTTTTTATGATAATGATTTTTGTCTGCTTCTGTATATTTTTTTCTCTCGGGAAATTTCAAATCTTGCTCATGCTGCTTGATGAGCTGGCTGGTCAAGCATCTGATGCCCCGGTGGGAACTTTCAGTCACTGAACACATTTTTACTTAAATCTAGCCGACATTTCTGTCTGTTTGATTTAATGTATGATTTCCATAGTTAGATTACCAATCAAATGGAGCATAGTAACATTCATTCCTCTGCACTATAAATGTGCATGCATCAGAAGTGGGCTTTTTGCTGTTGGTCCACAAGGCAAGACAGTTTCTAGATTCTGCTGGTGTTTAAAAGTCTGTTTTAGTTAGAAATAAAATTTTGAATCTGTAATGAAAATTCTAAGTGAAGAATTAATCTTTGGTATCTCATTCTCAACTCATTTCAGATGCAGCACCTCTCATTTTTGTTGTGATCTGGTAGAACTAGGCTGTTACCATTAAATACTTCGTGTGGTGTACTGCATGTTACATTGTGTAATGCAGTTAAATGTTAAAGTCATCAAAAAAAATTTTGAAGATAGAGAAAAAATATTTCTACTTCATTTTATTCTGGACAAAGATCTTAGAATGCTGTCTACATGCTTTATACCATTGCTGTGAAGCATACAAGTAGTAACGGTAAGACTTTCGAACAATAATTAGTTAATTTGTTTAGTAAAAAGTAAAACTTAGATAGTTTTTGCATCTCATGGAAGTTCAGCATTCCTCCTGCTTTTGCTCGGAAGACATTTCTCTTCGTGCTGAGACTAAAAAAATAACAACATTGCACCACTGAGAAGTCCCTGTGTTTTAAGTTTCTTCTTCATTCATTTTGTTTCTTTTGGGGGCCAGTGCCTGTAAGCCTGAAATTTCTTGGGAATATTGCCTTCCCTGCTCCCCTTCTGTCTTTATTTGGCAGTAAGTAAACTGATAAACATTTTGAAGAGGAGGCAGTCTACAAATCTGTCTTTTGTCTAGCAGCAATAAGATCCCAAACTGTCATAATATGTAAGCGTGCCCTGTGCACACAGTTAAACCAAAGATACTCCCTAGAAAACTACCCTGAGTCCTGAAATGATATTGGTTGATAAGCATATAGCGATGTCTTTTAAGTTCATATACTTTGTCAGAGGAGTTCCAGTTTTCCCCCTCAAAATTAAATGAATCATTCTGCTGAAAGGGGAGAGCAGGCTCTTGGTCATGTGATTGCCAAATGATGTACATATGATCTGGTCCCTACCTTCCAACATATTTTGAGGACAAAGATTCTTGTTGCCTTCTTTCTCGATAATAGATTGTTAAGGTGACTATTTTCTCACTGAAGGTGTGAAAAAAACCCAAAACCACCAAAAAAACCAACACAGCTTTTGACTGATGAAAGAGAAAAACAACAAATTTTTTCTCCTTAATATTTTGTGTAGGCTTTTTTTTTTTTTCTCTCTCCTAAGGGGAGAAAAGCTAGAAAGCAGTGTAAAACATGTTCTTCTACTTTTGTTACTCTTAAACCAGTAATAAGATATGAAATAAAAATTTTAAAGTGCTTAGTTAATTTTATTTATTCTTCCCGTTTCTTCATTTTTTGTGTGCAGTGAGGCAGAGAGAGAATCCTGTAATTTTGACATCTTAATCCCATAGCTGTTGTTCACAAGAGACATGAACTGACAGAGGGCATGCCTGCAGTCATTTTATTTCTGTGAAGTTTTTGAGTACAGTATGTTGAAGTTAGCCTAAGATGGGGGGGTGAGGGGATGGTGCGATTTCTAGGATCAAATTATTAAATCATTTAAGAGGGAGAGAAAAAAAAAATAGAAACAAATAAAAAAACCCACCACAAGCTGGATCTTCATCATGTAAATCTACACATTAGAGTAAGTAAAACTGTCATCACAAAGCACTTTGCAAGCTGTTTTGCACAGTTCATTGCTGGCATGCAGCCAGCAATAGGAGCTGCAGCCCAGCTTGCTCTAGGTGCCAATGTTCTGTTGTGTAGGAAGGGAGCCCAAAATAGTCTGCCTTCTTACTACCTCCCTTCAGGGTGCTTTAACAATTTGTCAGATGTCAGTAGAAACTAGTATCAATTAAAGTAGGTTTGTGTCTGCTTTTAATGTGTATTCTTACAGGTAGTGGAGAACAAAGTTGCTTTGAAATGCAATTCTCCTACCTTGTTCCCCAGAACAGACTGTGAAGTTTTGGCTGTAGGTGAAGATCTAAGGCAAGATGTTTTGCTGATGTCTCATGGGTCAACATTAAGCTAGTCTACTTGAGTAGGCTAAAATTGCCGTCTTGGTCAATTTGCTCTAGCAGGTGTAGTATCATAACATGTATTCGTTCAGTAGCCCATGATAAAATGAAGATTCCTTTAGAATTGAAAGTAGGCAGTCTGGCTCACAGTCATTTGATCTGCTCACAAGGACAGTCTCTCTTGAATATTCTGCTTGGTTTATAAATCAGTCAAAAGGTAGAATATCCTGGAGGTAGATAACAAATATATTTGAGAGATGACAAGAGGGATCTGAAAAAAAAAAAAAGAATTGAGCAAAAGATTTTGAGATTTTGAGCTTTGCTTTCATTTAAGGATGAAGCAGAGTTTCACTGGGAGGTTTAGTGACAACTTGATATCATTTAGACAGGGAACTATCTGAACAAAGATTTTTAATCAAAGTGGCATTGGAGCACTTCAGCAGATGACAGCAGCCAAACTGGCTACAAGCTATTTTTAGAAAATTGACTTCATTACATTCAGTATGACTCATTTATTAAGTTAAAGGATGAATCAATAGCTCAGCTTCTTATGGCAGTCACTGAAGGTGGAACTGTATATAAAGACTGCGTTCATATCTTTGTTCAGAATTCAAATTATAAAAGCCAGCCAGTATTGACTCAGTCCAAGTGCACAAATGTCTTGTGCATGATGGTATCTATGCAACAATAATCCAACGAGTCTATCAGCACATGCATATATACAGGGGCACAGGGGAAAACCAGTCAGAAGTCCAACTTGCAACTATATGGAAAATAACACTGATAATTTTAACTATATATCAAGAATAAATGTTTTTCAAATTTAGTAATCTGGTTTCTGGTTTAGATATTGAAACATACACCAAACAGGTAACACAAAGATAACTTATTTTAAAAATAATGGCTAGTTTATGATTATAAGATATGTAATTTATTACTCTTAAAGTTTTCTCATCTTGTGTTCTCTTCCCACTTGGGCTGTGGTTCATGTTTCTTGCCTCCTACTGAGGTGTGGTTCTTCCTAGTTCTTAACTTTCCTTATCTTGGATGAAGTTCAAGTTTTACTTCTTCAGTGATAGTCTGCTTTAATTTGTGATGTAGTAAAGCTGCAATCTGTTCCAATACAACTGCATTGGCTTCACTTCAGTTTATTTCCCATATTTTGCTAATTTCTTAGGTTGCTATAGAAACCTTGCCTTCCACATTCTTCTGAATTCTTTTTGTGAACTTCCCCTGAACCCAGTCTGTGCCTAAGATGTCAACCTGAGATGCGCTTTTTTTCCTAAAATAGTTTCCCTAATGCAGACAGAAAGTTTCTGTTCTTTCAAAGACTCCTGTGCAAATAGTTTTATGAGTTTTATTATTTCCCAATTATATTATTTGCCAATTATTTTTATGGAATTTCTATCTTTTCTGATTCTCTCCTCAAAGACCTTCACCAGTTTAGCCCAATGTAAGGTGTGGTTCTTTGGTTTTAGTGTGTCAGCTCTAATTTCTATATCTAGGAATAATTTCGCTTCTCTTCTACAAAGGGGTTTGAGAACTGGAGTGTCTCTTACGTGCAGGGTATGATACAGGTCTGATGAGACTGATGTCTATGGAAATTTAAATAGAAATTGTGGGACCTTTCATATATTACGTCTTGTATATATGCAAGTGCACAATTAAATTTAACTAGTATTTAAAGTAATTTCACTCTTAAATTATTTAATGTGTCTTGCTGAGAGAGAACGACTTTGCACATTAGGTCTCTATAGATGGAAGTTTGTGACTGTCTATTCAACTTACTGGTAGTAGCTAGCTGTGTGTTTATCTTCACTTTCTATTGCTTGTGTATTTGGTCTGAGAGAAAATGCCATTTATATTGTAGGATGCTGGACGTTGTATTGCTCAACTGGAACAAAAAATAATAAGATCTATACTAAAACCAAAGTGGGTGAAAGATAAAAGACAAGTCTGCACAGAAATTGGGTCTCCACTGAACTGAATTCTGGCCCTTCTAACATGTTCCTTGATGCATTATATTCAAGCGTACAAAGCCCACAGTAGTTATGTACTCATGCTAGGTGGTCCTTTGTTTTTCTGAGCACAGTATAATTGCTCCTTGAAACATTATGATCAAGAAAGTTAGTGTAAAATGTTATAGCAAAACCAACCCGCAGAGAGTGGTTGCTCCTAAGAAAATAAAAAAATATATGCCATGTGCAAGTCTTCTGTCACAGACTGTGTATCATCATATAGGTGAAAGCTTATGTCTGTTACTGTCTGGTTTCCATTCTTTCAGGTGTCAGTGATCAAGTCAAGGATTTCTAAAATAACAAGCAAGTAGGTTGCAATTGATGGCAACACTTAAATGCAAATCAGAGAAACATATGAAATCTGAAGTTTTCCTGAAGTTGGACACACCAATTAATACATTGACTTTCGGTTTGCCTTGATTTTGCTTCTTTTTTACCCTTCATCCTAATGTTTTTGTTTTTCTCTGTAACTTGTGTAACATTATGTAGTCCCCTATACTGTGAATTTAGCTCTAACTGTGGGAGATTTGTAATAGCAGTTTGGTGACACCAAACTAAGTGCCTTCAGATTTTTTAGAGTATTTGCCATTAGGTTGGAATGAAATGGGATTTATGATTTTTTGAGTGAAGAGTACACAGCATGTTTCACAACTGGCTCTGCCACTTGAGTTTGCTTGGAGAATGAATTGTGTGGCATAATATTTTGTGCATAACATTGAAGCTAATCAAAACATTTGCCAGAAAAAAAAAAAGCAGATAGTTTTCAATTTTTATCTACATGTTATTTTTCATTACTCATAGGTTGCCAAATAGACTGCTTAAATCCTTTTTTTCTCATAGATAGGTTATTACATAATAAACCAAAAAATTCTCTTCCTCACACATATAATACTTGGGACAAGTAGAAGAGTTCAGACTGTATTAACTGGAACCTCCCAGTGTGTGTGTGTGATGCCTTTAAACTGTTGTGAAACTCAACCAAACTTTATACACAAAATCAAATGTCTTTATTTTGTACTCTAAAGTACCAAATCTGACTGCAATTTGCTCTGATGGATCTCTCTTTCAGGCATATTAAGACTGAGTGAAATCTAATGTTCTGAAATGAGAAAGCACAGACTTCCTTAAAACAATCTTCCTTAAAAAAAAAAACAACCAAACAACAAACTTCATTTTTAGCTCTCAGGAGTTTATAGAATTCTGTATTTATGTGTTTCTGGTTTTCTTTCACTTTCAAATTTATTATTATTTATGTATGTAGTCTGGATTTTCAAGCTAAAGATGTCAGTGTAGGACTGAAAATCTATTAAGATGGATATGGTGACTTGGAGGTGTATGTGAGAGCTTGCTTAATTAAACAGCAACAAATTTTAATGTATCTTTCTCTTTCAAACACGTAGAATTGTGGCAACTGACATTTTACTTTAAAATGTGCTACCATTTGGGCTGCAACTTGGCAGATTCAGAATACGTTTTAACTCTTGACACAAAGCTTTGGAGACTTACTTGTCGAAAATTATGATAATTAATGGTTTAAGCAAGCCAGATGATCTTACTGAGTCAATTATTTAGATTTTTTTTTTTTTCCTAATTCCAGGAAAGTGTGTAATAGTTCTGCTGAGGGTGGCCAGTACATAAATCTACCAGGTAGAACTCCCTGCTGGTGAGTGTTGGCAGCAGAGGCTCTGTCCTTCCTTTTTGCTAGAGGATAGAAAGTTAATGAAATTATTTTTTGGATGCTCCACAGTGGATCTGAAAGAACTGAATAAAAAATATTTTCTTATGGACTTAATTCCAGGAACAATAGGACTGGTTTTGTGTAATGATAACATGCACTGATCTGACTTGTTCTTTGCACGGTATGATGAAGCAATCCTTCATCATGGTGTTAAAACCAGTTTCTTGTAGCTATCCCCAGAAACACCACTTGAACAGAGATCAGGTATAGCAAGTGTACTTACACTGGCAAAAAAACAGTTCTGGTTTTCTCCAATTTTCATCTCTGTTGATGATTAGCAGCAATGGAAGTTGCAGGGGAAATAGAGAACAATTGCTGCACTCAGTTGCTCATGATGAATTCAAATGCTTTAATGTCTGGACCCGGTCTCTACCTCGGAATACATAGTTGACATGTCTTGGAGCAGTGATGGACTTCGGACTTGGCTTTTCCTATACAGATGTCATCTTCCTCCTAAAGTCTTCAAGCCATTAATTTCTGAGAGTGACTTACTTAGAGAGAATAGAAAGGCAGGAGTTACAGGGAAAATCTTTGTGTTTTCTGTGTTACTCTCTTTCCCCCTTTTTAGGTTGAGTAAACAATATATGTAATAATTTCAAGATTGAACATAAGGAGATACATCTGTGTAGAAATGCTGACAAGTAGAAGTAAAAATTCTCGTAACAGGAAGACAGTGCAAATACACATTTGATAGGTGACTACTTCTTTACAATAAATAGCTTACGTGATTTCCATTTCTGTAGGACCCAGAAAATGACTAGTATTGCTGTGCAGAGCCAGCAGGGAGGTCATGAGTGCAGTTTTATTTTTAGGTCTGAATTGTCACTCTTGATGATACTGCTTCATGAAATAAAAGAAGCCACGTCTTCATGCCTCTGGGAAAAATGTAATATTTACCACCATTTATAGTACATGCTATTCATGCATCTTCAGTGTGTGAACCATTCTTTACTATATGCGTTTGCAGGATGTAGACAAATAAAGTTCAGGAAGTTCAATGTGGAACAGACTCCCCCTGTTTTTCTACCTCAGTGTCGACTATTGCATATCACCTGCTTTTTATTACTAGTCATGAACTGCAGAGACTTCCCAAACATGGAAGCCATAGAATCTGTGTGGTTTGTGAGGTCAGTACACGCACGTCTAATTAAAACAATTCAATTTCTGGAATTGCATTTGGATGCATCTAAGAGTGTAGAGCCACGTAGTGAAATACTGAGCGCAAAGCAGGTCAGGCTTCAAATATTTAAACTCATCCATATGACTTAGACAACAAACAAGAAATTGTAGAATGTGATGACTGATGGCTGTTAACATAACAAATAACATTCTGTTGATGGTAATTCTGCTTGGTTGACCTATTTCTTATCTTTCAGGATGGTGAAGGACACCTTGTTCCTAATGTTTATGCTATTCCCATGAAGACTTTTCATTGGATAAAGAAAGGAATGGGATTTTTTTTTTGCTGTTGTTTTGGGGCTTTGTGGGTTTTGCCTCTAATTTGGTAGGAGTCATATTTGTGTTTTGATACAAGTTGTGACACCGTTAACATGCTATGCTTTGTGTTACTGATTTTGAGGATATTTTTCTTCTCCTGATTTCAGGTTGGGTGGGACTGTATCTGCATACAAGATAGTGCCAGATGAAATCGAAGAAATCAAGGTACAGTATTGCTGCCTTTCAACACTGAATTTCTTTTCTTGGATAATTACATAAATGTTACATTAAAAAGCCATGTTATTTCTTGCTTTGAGATGTATTGGGGAGGGGGGAAACAGTGCCCAAGGTAAAATTATTTGATTCATTTTTATGCATCTAAAATGATTTTTTTGTTGTTATGTTTTACAAGTACAGTTTGTCTTCAGCTTAACTTGACTTCAGTAGGCCTTGCTTGATGCTAAAAACTTACATAGTTCTGCATTTCACTTTCGTTACCTTAAGACAGATACAAGATACCTGTAAACATTGTTATATTTTGATAACAAAATATAAATACAGTGTCCTTTGGCTTTTGAGATCAAACCCACATCCATTATTTTCAGTGTTACCTGTCTTAAGAAGGGTATAGTGTGAAGTCCCTGAAGCTCTTTGATTTTGGGGAGTGACAGCAATAAATACTGAAATTTTTCTCTAAGGCAATATGCTTTATAATGTAACACACTTTAGCAGAGTCTACTCACAGAAAGTACTTCAGCAATTTCTGTCAGTTTTGTTCTTCAGTGGAGTAAAAGATGGGTACTAGATGGGAATTTAGCCTAGATCTGGTAGCATGATCTGTGTAGCTGGTTCTTTATTTGATTGGTAGTCAAACAGTCTGATATATTGCTTGCTTATTGTGATTACTTAACCCATTGTGCTCTTTCATACACACATCTTCAGCTGTGAAAAGGGAGTTAAGAATAGTTTAAAATCTAGTAAAAGGAGGTCGTTGCCTAATCATCAGATCTAGACATGACTTTGTAGTATGTAAAGTTGTGAGGATTTATTCCTCCTCAATTAGCATCAAACCCACTGTAAGCAAATAGGGTGTCTGTATGTGTGTCAGTCAAAGTTATCACTCCATTTTGATCAAAATTTATTTCTCTGAGTTTCCTGGACTCCTCTATCCTGAAATAATAAGAGCAGCATCATTTAGTCAAATAAATCCAATGTTTAGACTTTGATACTAGAAAGAAAGCAGGTTTTCAAAGCTTATTAGTGCTATGTAATATAATAATGATGTTCAGAGAATGGCATTGAAATGATAAAAATAAAACTGACAAAACCCTTAAACCATAATCTTTCTCCTTTACTATATAAAAATCCAAACCCACTGACATGTTGCTGATGTTGAAGATGGAGAAAAGGAAGCTGATATTTCTGGCTTCATTGTGCAAACTTGGTTCAGTGAACAAAGGAAAATGGAATGTTGGGAAATAAGAAATCATATTATTTTTTTTAGGAAATTGCTGTATTGGGCAAGTTCAGTAGTCACGGGAATGTGTTGGTTTGGTGTTTTTTCCCCTGACAGATGCTAAGGAGGCTTGTTCTGATTTTTCAGCTCTTTCTTACTTGGCTGTTGTTTAAATGCTTAGATTCTAGGAAAGGGCAAAGGATGGGATACTCATTGATCTCAGTCATGCCAGTATGTCAGTGTGGAGGGAAGATTGTGTTGTTTTAAGTCAGAGCTATTAAAAGCGTTTAGGAAAAAACACCTGCTTTACTTGTTTCTGGCATCTGTCTTGTCTTGTTCAGGTAATGGGTTTTTTAGGTTGACACTGAAGTCAGCCCACCTCATACACCTTGAATGATTGAACTTCTCAAGCTGTAATACAATAGATGTTATTCATGTGAAATAAGGCACTATTGGAAGATGCTAAGACACATTAGCAATGAGCGTAATGGACAAATCTATATCAAATATGGAAAATTATTCTTTTGCATATATATAGTTTGAACAGCAGTTGGCAAAGGGGAAGAGTGAGTATCCTTGTGGTAAATATAGGGGGAGTTTTAACTTCCTCAAGCAGATTTGAGTAGAAAAAGCAGAGAAGAGAAAATAAGAGAAAGCAAATGGGATTATTAGAATGTTACTTTTGGAGAGGACAGAATCTTCTTTCATGCATAACAGGCCAGAGTTCTTTTCCCTCACAACTATTCTTCCTCTATTTAACATTGAAATATTAAGGGGTTTAATGTGATGAAATATGCAAGAATAGCTCCGGTTTTAATAAATTATTTCACTTGACAGGTTGCTGTATTATATTTACAGAAGTTAGAATATTCATGTTTTCTGATAGTCTTTACAAAGTAAATTGTTTGTTTAAAGGGCAGAAGAGGGTACTTTATTAGGCAGAGAGTAATAATTATAAATACTGAAGAGGTCTCTGTGGCAGCATTTCCATATATTGTAGAAAAGCTGGTAGATTAGCCCCTTTTACAGCTCAGAATAAATTATGAGAAAAACAGATGTATTGGTTTTGTTAATCCACATAATTACATTTTAGGTAGAACAACATTGTAAGCAGAGACTCTATCTCTTGAGTTTATGGAAGAGGAAAAACTCTGTAAGCCTTAATATACCTGCTGGTTGAAAAGTATCTTTAGAAGATTGATTAAATACATGTTTCTAAATGTATTAGTAATTTAACAAATAACCTGCATAATATAAATATATGAGAATAATTTGTCCAGTTTGCAATACTCAGAAAATTTCAACATGTGTTTATGTTTCCACTCTGGAGTGGTTTGAGTTTATTTATCCTTGCATGTGAGTGGGATTTTACTGTGTCAATTATATGTACTCTCAGAATCATATGTGGTTTATGTATCTGGAATATTGCCTGTACATATTTATGCCTATTACTTTGAGTGTATATGGACAGTGTTGGGTATAATCAAAGCAGTGCATCCCACTTAACAAAATTATGTAGTGTCTGGTATGCTTATAGGAATAAGAACTAGGAGTATTCATAGCAGCAGTGATAGCATCTACCTTAAGTACCCTTGTGCACCTTACCAAGGTTAGGAGGAATTGTGTGGAACCAAGAAACGTAAAGTATGAAGAAGCTTTTCTGTTTATTTTGTGGGAAGGACAATTCTGGTTCTGTTTTTCTGTCAACTTTTTCCTCTTACCTGTCAGTTTAGAATTACTAACTCGTGGCACATGGTACTGACCAGCTTGACGTAAAAGTATATCATAACTGAATGTTTAATGAGTAATAACAAGTAGTATCTCTATAGACTCCAAAGATTACAGATAAAAGCTGAAAAAAATTTAAAGTCAATGTGTGATTGTCAGGTGTTTTTCCATGATTGGATTACTAGTCATGCTGGACTATGTGTTTGCTAAAACCGAGGACTTGTCTTTTAACTCTTTTAATATGCACTTAGAGCCTGACCTTTCAGTAGACAGTTTCATTGTACTCCTGCAGACAGGAAAAGATTTCTAAAAGGATTTGCAAGTGTCCCAATCAGTAAGGGTAAAAAAATAGACACTATTCTGTAATCTCAATTTAGTGTATGAAATTCCTGATAAACTTCCAGATTTAGATCTCCTACTTGGTTCTTAGGTTTCCATAAAGGAGACTTTCTTATGGCCCTGAATCCAGCTAGGCCAGTTGAGAATTGGGACCTCTTATGTTATAGCAGCTTTATGTCATCATATTTCCTTATAATTAAAGTTTACCTGATGTACATACAGATTTATTCCCAAATTAAGTTCTAAATCCAGCATTAGCAGAGTTGATCACTGATTAGTATTCTTTTTCAAGCTACATATGACTTATAAAAAATGTAAATTACATCATTTAGATGAAAGAACTTTGAGTTTTTACTTCTGTATTAATCCTTAAGTGATCTTACAGACTTGTGTTGTTTCCATGCTGTTGCCTGACAGAATGAAAGGGTTTTTTTGTGTGAGAGGATGTGACAAAATTGTGAGAAGCATTATATGAAACAAAAAATTACTTTTCTTTGTTTGTCCATGTGTATGCAGTCATGCAATAAACACAAATATAGAGTTACTTAGGCTGGAGATTTATACTCCTTGAAGTATTGATAATGTGCTCTTAGCTCTTTCTCCTTCCATGCCATGTGCTCTGTTCTTTTAGTTCTTGTCAACAGTTATTACTTACAGTATCATATTATATTGCTTTTAGTTGGCTGATTTCATTAGCTGTTGTGTTATGTCAGCTGTTCTCAATAGTCCTTTGTTAATTTAAGTAATTTTTGTTTCTTCCAAAACTGAATTTCTCCCATCCTCTTTTCTTTTCTTTTTTGAAAGTGCAGTTTTTGAAAGTGCAGTTTTTGAAAGTGCAGTTTTTGAAAGTGCAGTTTTTGAAAGTGCAGTTAGTATTACACTGGCTTCTGGCTTAGAATCTAGGTGTTTCATGCGAAGCTGGGTTGCACAAGCCTGAACCTCCAGACACCTCTCACACCAGTGAAATGTGATGTTTCGTAAGAATGCCTTTTCTATTGTGGCTATTTTTTTTCTCACCTATGAAGCCAGTAGTTGTGGATATCTGTTTTGACTCTTGAATTGTTTCTGCTCTGATAGGTTTGTGACTCTTTTTTGCTTGAAGGACATGTCTGTGTTCTATGCTATAACTGTTGCTAGCTGAAGTTTTTGTGTAGAAACTCCTTAGGGACTACTGAAGGGGCTCTTCATCTGTTTCTCTCATCTTCTGTGGATGATGGATACTCACTGCAATCACAGACTTCTCATTGAAAAAAAAAATCTGTACAAAAAGAATGTAAAATGAGAGATGGCCAAAGTGTATTGCTGTTCCCTGATTACTGGACAACAGGATTCATCCCTGCCCTTGTGGCTGTTCCCTGACAGTTGATGGGATTTCTTTTAAGTCCATGACCTTGCTGACATTACCAGTGTTACAGATGTACTCCATTTTTCCTCTCTGCCTTGCTTCCTCTGTACTCTTTTGAGAAATGTGCATGATGTAAACCAAGCAACTGGGACTGGAGAAGCTGAGCATCCACTCCTTTTGGCAACTGACTTTATTTGATTTGAAAGAGACACTAGTAAGTATCTGGTGGTGGTCCGAATTTGATCAAACTTTGATCACTATTAGGACTGCTGAGTGTATTGCAAGTATTCCTCTCCTTTTCTGGCAAGAATACCAAATGCCTAGATGCTCTGGATGAAAAAGTGTACTCACTAACTTTCCACATGAAAGTAGGCATTGTCACTACTTGTTTTTCTGCTGTCTTCCATCTTTTATATTATGGGCTCTATGGCCTTGGAGACTTCATGGCTCCAGAAATGACAGGGGAGACCACCTCACCAAGCTACCTTCCTCTTACAAGGTGTCTTGAATATAGAAGATGTAGAAACATTGTTATTAATTCTTGTTGTAATGTGAGAAGATTTTGAACTAAGGCATTTTATATTTTATTATGAATTTCGGCCAGTGATATAAAGTCATTTTAGTAATATTATTATTTACTTTCCAAAGCAAACAAAATAGTTCTTTAGTTCTCTTGCAAAGAGAGAAGTATCTGTAGGGTGAAAAAAGAATTTATAGTTAATTTACAAGACACGGCAGTATGTTGTTGATCTTTCAAGCCTTTCTAGGTACCCAGCATTTAAGCATTGTCGACGCTGTTCCCCTTAAGAGGGGAGATTCATGTCTATCAGATTTTTCAGTTCCACAGTCCTGTTTGTCAATTAAATCTTCACTGAATAAATCAGAACAATCAACAAGAGATTACAAATCCCGTTTAAAAAAATTGACTCTACTTTTCTCTGTGCCCATAGTAACCAATATTCTCTGACTTTCTCCTGGCTTTCTTTCATTTTTCCATTTTCGCTAAATATGTATTTCTGTACCTGTCATCACCTGAAACCTAATTAGGTCTTGAGGCCTAACACAGTTCTGGTGCTTTTCATCTGAGATGGTATACTGGGCAATGTTTTCAGTGGCTTCTCTGCTCACTGGAGAAGTCACTTCTTAAATGGGATATCAGCCTGAACAAGAGGAGAAAACATAGCTCAGCTTCATTAAGCAGCAAATAGCTTTTGGCAAGTATGTAAGTAAATCAAGTTTAAATGAAAGCCCTCATCATTTTCCATGTGACCTGCTACATTAAGTTTTGTTTGGTTATATTTACCCTGTAAGAATATATTCTGGTGACTTTAAGATCTATGAATGAAATTTAATACTGTCCTGTCATAACTGATAATTGGTTAGGGGTTTGACTGAGTTTGAGGGAGATCTGCAGTATCATCTTTCCTTGTGATAAACAGATTTCTGAATGTTCTTTTTTTATATGATTGTCAAAATAGCTGAATACTTGTATTGTACATATAGGGGAAAAAAGGAGATCAGATGGTTTTATTTTTTTTTTACCTTCAAATTCTACAGCTGTTTTCAGGTAGTGTCTCAGTGAATTATGAAAATTATTATTTGTACAGAAATGAACTATGACTGCAAATAAGGACATTGAAATACTGAGTTATTGGGTGATAAACCATCATCTGATGAAATTCAATGGAGGTGAATGTTAAGATGTGTATGGAAGGTGTGAAAGTCCTAAATTTGCATATAAAACACAAGTCTCTAATTTGACTATTGCGAACCAAGAATGAGATCTGAGATGCATGATAAGGTGGTTACTGTTACCTTAGTGTTTAGGAGCACCTGAAGGGGAGGGTGGAAAAAAGACTAAGGAATTACAAGTAAAGGAGACAAGAATGCAAAACCTTTTCTGTTAATGTCTGAACTTCTGGTGTGTACTGCAAGTATTCCTCTCCTATACAATGGTGTGTGAAGGGTTGATCCCCAAATCACAAAAATTATACAGTAGGTCTGAAAAAAGGTTGAGAGAGCATGAAAGTTATATAATCTATAGAAGCACTACCATCTGAGGAACAGATAGAGATGCAAACAGAAACATCCATAAGTAGCACATCTGTTTGCATTTCAGGAACATTTTCCCTTATTTCTACTGCATTTTTAAAATTAATTCTGATGCTAAATTTATGCAAATTGTAAGACTGATTGAAAGTGGATGTCGAAGCTTTGTATGTCTTCTATTGGTTGATAACCTACTGACTGTAAGGGGGAGACGTGGGGAAGAAAGGAGTTCCTAATAAGGCAGAGCATTCTCTTGAAACTGCTGAAGCTGAAATCTTATTTGGTTATTACACAGCAGTCATCTCTCTATTAGAAACTGGTTCAATAGATTGTATTTTTTAGTAACTGGTAGACTGCAGATAGTTCTGCTAAAATATTGTAGCTTATTTTGCTTCCGTAGAATGTTTTCTATGTAGATACATTTTACTGCTGGCTCATACTCAGATGGCTGTCAACCTGTACCCCCGGGTTCTTTTCTGCTGGGCAGCTTTCCAGACAGTCTTCCCCAAGCAGTAGTGTTGCATTGGGCTGTTGTGGCCCAAGTTCATGATCCAGCACTTAGTTTTGTAAAATCTCATGCAGTTGGCCTTGGCCCATGGATCCAGCCTTTCCAGATCCTTCTGTTGAGCCCTCCCACCCTCGAGCAGACCAACCCTTCTACCCAACTTAGTGTTGACTGCAAACTTAGTGAGGGTGACCTCAATCCTGTTGTCTAGATCATTGATATTAAACATCTGGCACCAATACTGAGCCCTGTGTCCAGCTGCCAATGGGATTTAACACCACATAACATTACTTACTCATCCAGCCAGTTTTTTACCCAGTGAAGAGTATGCTCGTCCAAGCCACAAGCAGCCAGTATCTCCAGAATGCTTTGGGAAACAGTGTCAAAGTCTTTACTGCAGTCCAGGTAAACAACATCCACAGACTTTCCGTCATCCACGAAGTGGGTCACCTTGTCATAGGAGGTCAGCTTAATCATCATCCTGCACTGCACGCACCCCATTTTGGACACTGCTGTTCTAGGCTATCGAAATGATTTACTGAGGGTCCAGGGAGCATCACAACAGTGAGTAACAAAAAACAGCCCTGATTATCTGGTTTCTAGATTGATCAGTACTAATCTCTCCATAGATAATGGAATTCTTAAGAGGCATTTTGAATTCTCCTACACTTTTGGTTTACACATGCTTGATTTCAAGTCAAGTTGTTATTTTACTTCTGTCATAGTTAACTGAAAATCACCCAGCATTCAAAACTTCATGTGAGCTGTTTAAAAAACAGAGACATGTTACTTGCACGCATTAATATCTTAATGAAAATCCTCTTAATAATAGATTGCTAAAAGGATACAGAAAAGAAATGCAGGAAGAGGTCTATTCCATATTAAAATACTCTAGCAACTGTTTTATATAAGGCAGTCTAGCAGATATCTTAACAGGCTGAAAGGAATTTTTCCTCTCAAGTCTGCCTCTGTAGCGCAAGCACACAGGAGAGAAAAAAGCCCTCCCAAGAGCTTCCTCCATTTTTTTTTCCAAGGTAAAAGGCCTTCATGTGTTAATTAGCATTGATAAACAGATATTTTATCTGGTTGTTTAGTTTGTTTCTGGAACTGTTTCTCTTCATGGCTTTTACGTGAGGGAGATAAAAAGTGATTCTACGGGGTTAGGGGTAGACAGACTTAAGTGCAGGATGCAGGTGTTGCCTGAATAAAGAGGGTCCACCTTGAGTGCAGGCATCAGATTCCTAAGGAAGTGGAATTGATATGGACAGATTATTTCAGAGACCTATAGTTGTAACAAAAGCCTATTATTTTTGCCATGGTGTGTGGAGACAACACTGATAATATGTATTTGATTGGACAACAGTAGTATTATGTATTTGGATGCAAGATTAAGTCGTTTGTCAAACAGAATGTTTTGGTATTTCAATACACATAATGTAAGTTGCTGTAGCCAAACTCATGATATTTGCTCTTCTGGAACATCATTGAGCTCCCTATGAAGTGCTTCCTAGCTTGTGCCTATCTAGGCAAGAAAAATTATTCTTTTCAAGATAAACAGTAATATAAGATTTATGTTTGTTTCTCTCTTTAACCATCCCTCCGGTTTGGTATGTTCTTTTTCTGGATACCCCCATGATTACATAGCTAGCATTTTGATTTTGCTTTCTGTAACACTGTTTCTGTACCTTTCAATTATACATACTAGGATTTCAGACATGATGTGACTTAGTTGTCCTCAGAGAAACATATAAGGGAGAGAATGCTACTGAGTTGTCAGAGTTCAGTAAAGGTGCAGTGTTTGTGGAGTTTTATTTTTAAATATAATAAAAAAAACCACAAGAATTTCCAAGTTTGTTCTGTCAGAAACATTTGCATTCCATTTCAGCTGCTTCATCATTCTGACAAGACTAGGTGAAATGTTAAGACTGCAAAGGTAACACATACCCGCTTTCACCATTTCTGCAAAGACTGACATTTCTGTTTTTTCTTATTATTTATCATCTGCTTTGTTACTGTTGTTACGCTTTATCAAAATAGCTTTGTATTTTAAAATTACAAATATTGTAACATTTTCACTGTGTTGCTACAGTAGCATGATGACCTAAACTTTTCTATTACAGGCTTCTATAAATAGGCTGATCCCCTATGGAAATTTATGCTGCTTGGTCCTGTCATTTTAAAGTGGTGTTCTGCATTCTTACCAGTGTCTTGGTAGTTGAGAATAATTTAAAATAAGTGAGAATTGGCTAACATTCATCATTCTTGAAAGTGCAGCTAGGTATCTGAGAATACCTTATGAAGGTAAGACCTTAGCATCTGGATGTTTTAAAATTCTTGTCCTTCTCTGATAGAACAGAAAACAACCATTCCTTTATGTATTTGGAGCTAGGAATATGTTCTTTATAAAAATATTTTTTTCTAGGGTATAATACTGTATAAATAAGTCACTGGGTACAAATAAAGCTCAGTGTCATGTGGGACACTGAAGCGAACACATTAGTTTTACGGAGTACCTTGCGGCTGTAAAAGACAACCGACAGCCACAGGCTGTTTTGAAGTAAAGATGCCTACATTTAAAAGACCTGTTTTACCAACAAAATCTCCAAAGTATTGTTCAGAACTGTGAATGCTTCTGTAGGTGGGAAAACCAAAGGAATGGTTGTGTTTCAAAAATGATAAAATGGGTATTTGTGAAGTGTAATTAAAGTTTTCCCATGCACAATATCCTCACTGAGCTGGCTTTTGAGAGACCAATCAAAAGAAAGAGTCAATAGAAGTGCACAGATACAGGGAAATTGAGATTTTCTGTGATTCAGTCCTTTTCTGCAGACCTAACTCTGGGAAGCGCTTAAGACCCGCACTCTGACTGTTCCGCTGCTAGCTGGTATGAAGCTTTAATCACAGTGGCATAGTTATCTACATTTGCCATTTTTTAAGTAAAACAGCTGAGATAATGCCTTTTGTGTTTGAATATCCAAGCATTTTTACAATATATTTTTATATTTAGATATTTTCTATTAAGTAACATGTAGATTTTAATGCTATTTGTGTGTGTATTCAGAATATGTTGCATTTCCATATTTTTTTGCACAATGTTAGTACCTTAAACTTTTTAAAAAATAATTCCTAAAACTAGTCTTTTAGCAGAAGCATAGTCTTGACAGTGGCAAAAACTGAGCTGATTATGTTGCAGTTCATCTAAACCCATGGCAAGCATACAAACTGAAAAATAAGAAAAGAATTTAAAATTCGCTCTGCTAGATCTCAACCAGTGCTAATACTGGCAATGTTTGAGCACCTGTATTGCCTTCTGAGGATGGTTAAAAATAGGGAAAGAAAACCAAAGGAAATATTCTTACTAGCTTACTTTAAGTATGTTTGAAAGATGGAATTAACATGTGATCAGTTCCCTTCAGCTTTTATCCCTTTTTGTGCTCTTAATTAAGAATCTGTTCTGTTACAGAATCATTTAGGCTGGAAAAGACCTTTAGTATCGTTAAGTCCAACCGTTAACCTAACTCTGCCAAGTCCATCACTAAACCCTGTCACTAAGCATCACACCTACACATTTTAAATACCTCTAGGGATGGTGACTCAACCACTTCCCTGGACATCCTGTTCCAATGCTTGACAAACCTTTCAGTGAAGAATTTTTTCCTAATTTCCAATCTAAACCTCTCCTGGCAGAACTTGAGTCTGTCTCCTCTTGTCCTGTTACTTTCAACTTGGGAGAAGAGACTGATCCCCACCTCTCTATAACCTCCTTCAGATAGTTGTAGAGAGTGATAAGGTCTCCCCTCAGCCTCCTTTTCTCTAGGCTAAACAATGCCAGTTTCCCTCAGCCACTCCTTATAAGACCTGTGCTCTAGACCCTTCACCAGCTTCATTGTCCTTCTTTTGACACATCATCAACAGGCATAACCAAATTATTCAAAATTATCAAACTGGGCACAAGTTTTTCCTCTGACTGCACACTTAATGTATTTCACTTAAGTCACTTTAACTTCTAAGTTTCAAAATCAGCAATAAAATAGAGTGTATCAAGATCACTGACAAATAGCATCCAAACAGTGAGTTTATTTTACACAGAGGGTGGGATGTAGCTTACAAATGCCAGTAAAAAATAACAAAAACAATTTAAAATTGAAACTGCGTTATAAACAATCTGTTGTTCCTCCTAGGAAAGGTTAATTTAAAATGGTTCTTAGGATCATTGCTGTTTCTATTATATAAAACCCACAATGAAAACGTGATTTACCTCTCCCCTCCATCTTAGATTTTCTGACTTGAACTGAAGGTAACATCCAAAGTACAGAGTTTCCAAAAGAATTAAACATTTAATTATCAGACCTCAGTCAGACACTGAAGTCTAGGCACAGAACAGTGATTACTGATGAAAATTTTTCTACAAGTAGGTCAGTGAGAAAGTTAATATTTCTCTACAAAAACATCATTATAACAAAAGGAGCCTAAAGGGGTGAAGTCTGTTTATTCTGTTAGCCTGTAATTATTTCCTAAGCAAAAGGGTATTCTTTTGTCAGTACTGTAAATGAGGATAGCCAGATGTTAACTTGCTAGTTATGACCTTCAACTGTGTACATTCAAATGAAGTCTGTTTTTAATTTGCCTCAGTTTTTTCTTTATTATTGTGGGTTTTTTCCTAAAAGTTCAAAAATACATGAAACTCAAATTTCTCAAAATCCAAGGAATGGGATAGGAAAGGTGCTGAAAAAAAATGGTTTTGTATGTACAATTGATTTTTGTGTAGAGATCTGTCTACTGCTCATTCCAATGAAATGTATTTCCTTGAGCAAATGCTTTTATGATGTTTTCTTGGAGATATTTTGAAATGAGGGTGACAGATGAAAACCACTAAGAGTTTCCTACTAAAACTATTGCTGCTTTTGGATTTAGACTGAAGTAAAAGCCGAAACAGTAGCTAGAGACTTAATGGACTACTAAATGGTCTGTGATATTTAAGAAGGAGTAGCTGCAGTGGCTTGGAAATTGGCTTCATTTTTTAGAGTTGATCAGTATGGATGGTTACAGCTCCAAACTCCAAAGTTCTAAGTGGACTAAGCGTCAATTGCTGTGCTTAGATTAATGGGTACAAATGTAAAAGTTCCTAGAATATTTCTGCTATGTAATTGTTGGATTCCTGGTAGATCTGATCTTTAACCACATTTCTAAGTCTTAGCAGAAGGAAAAATAAAATCTTTGATCACTTTTTAATGTCTTCAAATATCACAGATATTACCAGGCCTGGAGAGAGAACTCTTACAGGACAGAAAAGACATCCTTAGTAATTACAAGAAAAAAGCAGGAGCTTCTCCTTTTGTGGAGTCAGAAGTGATGAGTGTTGAAATGAAATGGGACTTCTGTGTGTTTGTTCTGTACTGGTGCAAGGGAGTGAGAGAGGAGGACTGTGACAGGTTCTTTCTGGATCTCAGTAAGACAAACCTGACAACAAATGGCTTAATAAAATATGTGCTTTAATAAGGAAGAATAGGAGGACAAATACAGATAGCAAGTAAATCTTATTCCCTTCAGATTCTGGGAACCATGTGTTTGTGCAGCATCAGATCAATCCCTGGATGGATTTCTCCACTCATGAGAAACACTTGCTACACTTCTTGACAAAGGAAAGACCACACGGGTGGTGTAATTGCCAGTACTGAGTGGGAGCTGCCTACAGGCTCCTCTATTACAATGAGGTGGCTGAGACTGTTCTTTGTCCAGGGTATTTGTGCAGCATGGCACAGGCCTGAAAGCCATCACGCTGGATGGGGAGCACAGCACAGCCTGCTCTGGGAACTGCAGGGGAACTGTTACGTGCATCACTAACTCCTTGATGTTCAGTGATCTTCTGGTCAGGATCACTACAATATTGGAAACATTATAAATAGAACATTGTGTGGTCCTTAATTTCCAGAGGGCATTGCCCGGTTCTTGCTCACACATAATATTTATTGCATATTCTCCTTCATCCACTAATTCCACCTACACTCTCTTACTGAAAATACTGTCTGAATGACTGATGCCTGTGTAGGCTCTCCATCACTCTCCAGCACTGAAGTGGCAATTTTCTCTACAAGGTAAAGCAGTAGTCCAGCGGTAACAACTACTGCATGCATTGTCATCCTCGAAGTAGAATGCATGGGAGATGACATAACTCTTTGAAAGGGACAATATGGTTTTTTTTTAATTATTGACATGACGCCTTTATTCTAAAATGCATTGAGCAGAGGACTGTAATGTAATTTTAACGTGTCCAGAAAGGTAAGTCTTGCAATTAAAAAAAAAAAAACCCTAACCAAAAAATACTTACATAATCATTTTCATGTAACAGACCATATGTTAGAATAATAGTATATAAAGCAGGTGGTGCACAGTTGAAAAGACTCATTATTTCTTATGCAACTTTTTTTTTTGTGGTATTCTTGTAAAGGTTACCATGTGTGTCCCCTTTACATCTTTAAAATAACAAACAACCAATTCCTAGTCCAGAGGGCTTTCCATGGTTTCACAGCTCTAGAAATGACTCACGCTTTAGCAAGGAGGGTTCTGTTCCTGTGAAGCAGTAGACATTTCACATGTATAACCTCCACTATCTGTCTGATTCGAGCACATCAGTAACAATGCAAATGCACTTTTTTCACTAGAACCTGCTGTAGCTTCAATTGTACTTTGTAAACAGTTCCATAATTACTGAGTCTCCCCACTTATCCTTTTGGAAGGCTACTCAAAAAAGAAAAAGTGTGTGCATATTCTATCTCCCATTATTTTTCGAGGAAATACTCATTTATTAAAGTATAATTAATAATTGCAATATCTGTATGTTAACTGTGACATTTATAATAATGTAATCTTCTAGATAGTCATGAATGCTTAATATAAACTAATTATTCCAATAAAGTGAAAATTAAAAAAAATTTGAAAATTATTTTATTAAATATCTCAAAAGGATTACATATGGTGAGAAATATCTGCTAAGATTAGCACAACAGAAATCAATGGAAGTTAAGAACTTAAATTCTAATAAAATCTTTTAGTAAAAAGGACACTAAGATTTGATTTGTCGTGTGATAAGTAGTTAGAGTTTATAAATGAGTAATTCCTCTTGCAGCAGACACTGTAAGGGCTTCACTCATTGACGACTATTCCCTCAGTGCTGCAGCATTTGGTTCTGGCAAAATCTTGATTTTGCAACTGAGGCATATGGTACAAATATAGTCATTGCTAGAACGCTTAATTAAGCCATCATTCATTCACGATTAAGCATTAAGAATACCTGTATAGCTGACATGCTTAGTGCAAGGGTTTCTTAATGTGGCATTAGTAATGTTTGTTTGTAAACTTGGTCACAGAACAATAGTTCTGAAGTGAACTAGGGTGTTGGTAAATCATGGGGCTGGAAGGCATCTCTGAATATAGCACGACTTTCTCTGCAGCAGTCAAGAGACTCAGTACAATTGCTGCAAGCATTTGTAAGGATTGTTCTTCCTTTGGAAGAAAGCATTTTGTATTTTTCTCATTCTGATAGCACTGTTTCTTTTATGATTCTTAAATTTTATCAAGTGCAGTGTGGCACATGTCTTTACAAAAACAAGAGATGACAAGGGATTCTGCTTAATAACATCCTTTACAGCTCTTCTCATGTATTGCTTTGAACTTTGTTCATATCCTAGTTAGCTTCTATGGCTGTGTTAACATTTTGAGATTGCATGGAGCTAGATCACTTCTATGAAGCAGTTGTTTTATTAAGGCTGTTAGTTCCATTTGTAGCAGCTTTATCAAATTAGGCAGACTTCTTACAAAGTTGTCTCCACCTCAGTTCATATATGTGTAATCCTTGTCAAATAAAAAAGCATTAGCATATCTTTCTGTATAGCACAAAATAATTTCCAAGATCTTAGGACCTTAGAAACAATGGAGAATTACAAAAAACCTCTGCAAAAATACTGTAGGTGGTTTGACATTCTTCATACTGTTTTGCCAGAGAGTTTTGCAATACCCGTAAAGGCGTGTTTGAACAACCTTAGTATCCTGGCAGATTTTAGTTTCATTTATACTAGCTGCAGAAACAGTTGGAAGGTGATTTTGAAAACTCTTTAGGATTTTGAATGCTTTTATTGCCACCTGACTCCAAGTAATTTTGTTGTGAGTATAAATCAAAAAAAACCACATTTCTTAAAATGTTCCAAAAGGGATGTCCAGAAAGTTTTGGCTCTTGGGTAAAGAAGTCTTTGTGAGTTCTTCTGCATCAGTTTTCTCCAGAGTATAATAATCAGTTGAATTTTTTATTTTAGTGGGATCGGCTAATGCTAAGACACCTCTGCAAACTGCAGTGGAAGTAGAAATCAAATTCTATGGCAACAGCTTTCACCCAGCATTGTGTAATAGTTTTAATCCTTTGGGCCTTTAAGAGAGATTCTGCAAAGATTTAATCCTGAAAAGGTCTACCCTTTGATGAGAATGCCCTTTTTCGTTCAGTAATGGATTGTCTTATAAGTACCAAAAGATTCTTTCACTACATTTTAGTCTTTGGATGCTTATACTCCAGAGTTCAGGAATAAACAATAACCTAATCAACAGTGCAGCCTATTCCAAGTTCATTCTCTCATTTTTCTATTTCTTATCTCTGTAAGAAATAAGCAAGAGCTCACAGGGAAAAGACTCTTTTTCGTAGTTACTTATTTTTCATTGCCCTCAACAGCTGTCAAGCTTTTGTTTGCATTAACAACTGTCAATGAATCTCAA
>JANHFX010003153.1:102461-173388 GCA_027560015.1 Chloroceryle amazona | reverse complement strand
TCGTAGTTACTTATTTTTCATTGCCCTCAACAGCTGTCAAGCTTTTGTTTGCATTAACAACTGTCAATGAATCTCAATTGATTTTTATCCCTTTCTTATCTTTTCTGAGAATAATTTGCAGGGTCTTCAAGATTACGCCTACTCAACAGATAATGGAGAAGTGCAGACAGTCTAATTAGTTCCAGAATACTCCAGTCTTCTTTCCTTTCTTACATATACCTTAGTTGTTTGTATATCCCTGTCACAAGAATATATCTGAGCAGGATGTCCATACCTTCCTTATATTTGGAGAAATAAAGGGCACTGCTTAGTTTTGGATAAAGGGGCTTTCTTCCTGATGATTATTTATCTGCTGGAAGGTAAATCTTGCATTGATTATTAGACCTGGAAGATCATTTGCCATCTAAAAATGATATGCTGTAGTTTGGTCCTTATTTGTCTGTGGCAGCAATTTTTCCTGAAGAAAAAATAAATATCTCTGCATACTCACATGTAGTGACCTGATTTAGGATAAAGTCCTTTCCTCATCAACTCTCACAAAATGTTCAGGGTTCTCTCACAAATTTTTTTTTTTTTTAAACACTGCATTAGAAGGCTGAACACAGAAAATTTCCATCTAATTTAAATTCAGGAAAGAGATTGTTATTAGCTTGCTAGGCTTCACCAGGAAAAAAGAACACCTCTCCGAAATAATCTGAACAGTGCCAGAACAATCACAGATCACAGTATGATCGTGCCTTGAGTTGTTAGGTCACATGGCCTGTACATGAACTGGTTGGCTGAAAGCATCCTATATTTAATTGTTTAATTATAATTAGGTGTTGGAGAATAAATACAGCTGGTAGTAATCTTAAACTCTCTTAGCTGGTAGGCGAATCCACTAAAACTATGTAGAGATCTCAGGATGGCTTCTTCATTACAAAAGAGGGACATCTTTTAGTTAGTGTTGCGAGGCAAAATTGGAGTGCTGTTCTGCATACATACATTGATACAGAACAGTGATTTTTGGGTGTATAGTATACCATCACAGTGCACTGCATGGGTAAGCAGGGAGGTACTAGATCCATCTATTATGTAATGACTCCCTCTATGGAATTGTCTTTGCCGTAAAATAATTGTTATAATCTGTTATCTTCAGAGTCTTTAAAATATTCTGCTACATCTTCTTAACACATACTTCTTAGCGTATCTAAATAGGCAATTGTATTGACCCCATTAGTCACCAAAGATTAATCTGTAGTTGATGACATCAAGAAATGCAGAGATTTCATCTTCAGGGGGGAAGAGCATCTGAGCTGGTAGGGAGATGTCTCTTTAATTCCATGCTTTTCAGATCTGTGCTTATCTACCAAATACCCTTATTCTTGTTGTTAATCACAATACAGAAAGCATTGTCTGAGTCACCACGGTTACTCTACTCCCTCTTGAACAGTGTTGTTACCTGGAATGCAGGAGCTTGCTGGCATCTGTTCTAGTTGTTCCATGTTTTTTCTCCCACACTGATCGTTCAGAGCAATAGACACATGCATCATTCAAGCCTCATTTTTCATACAGTGAAGTATAAAGCATATTTGGCTATTTTCAACACGAATTATTTTGGAGTAGGAAACAGTCTGTAATGTGTTACAACGTGGAAATGGTTTCACTTCAGGAGGAATCCACCTTCTGTGAGGGCTTTGCTTCTCAGTACTCTATTAATATTATTATTGGAAACTCATGAGCCTGGTATACATCCAGTAGCTATTTCAGCACTTCATCCACAAGTTTGGTAGCATATAAATTCTCTTCATGCTACATTGAATATCAGACTTCCATTTTAAATTCAAGAATTGATTCATAATTGGAATCATAGAATGGTAGAGGTTGGAAGGGGACCTCTGAAGATCAAGTGCAACACTCCTGCCAGAGCGGGATCACCCAGGGCAGGCTACAAAGGAACAGATCCAGGTGGGTCTTGATAGTCCCTAGAGAAGGAGACTCTGCAACCTCTCTGGGCAGCCTATTCCAGGGCTCTGTCACCCTCAGAGTAAAAAAGTTTTTCCTCATGTTGAGGTGGAACTTCTGTATTCCAGTTTGTGACCATTGCCCCGTGTCCTATCACATGGCACCACTGAAAAGAGACTGGCCCTACTTGACACCCACCCTTCAGATATTTATAAACATTTATAACATCCCCTCGCAGTCTTTTCTTCTCCAGGCTAAACAGTCCCAGCCTTTCCTCATAAGGGAGATGTTCCAGTCCCTTAATCATCCTTGTAGCTCTCCATTGGACTCTCTCTAGTATTTCCCTGTCTTTCTTGAACTGTGGAAATGAGAACTGGACACAGTACTACAGATGTGGTGTCACAAGGGCAGAGTAGAGGAAGGGGGAAAACCTCCTTTGACCTGCTGGCCACACTCTTCTTTATGCACCCTAAGATACTAGTGGCCTTCCTGGACACAAGGGCACATTGCTGTCCCATGGATAACTTACTGTCCACCAGGGCACCAAGGTCCTCCTCTGTGGAGCTGCTTTCTAGCAGGTCTACCCCTAACATCTACTGGTGCTCTTCCCTGGCACTTCTGCCAGTGGCAATCTCAGCACCCTCCATGTCAAAAAATTAATCGATATCAAGGGTAGTCAGTTCTTGCTACTCTTCAGAGTTATGATAGCCAGTAGCGTGAAAGTATCATCTAGACATGCATATTCTGTGAGAAAACAGTGTTTTCTGTCTGATTTGTTTGTTGCTGCTTTGATGTCATCTCTTTTAGGTTATTTGTTATATACAGTTCCTTTGATTCCTTTCTGTACTTTGCTGAAGGAACCAGGTTGTGCTGTCTGATCGAGGACAATCATGTTATCTCACCTTGTAAGTCACGTCTTCCTTATAGCTGATCAGGATTCACCAAATTGTTCCTAACTGAATAGTCTTGAACAACCACTGTATTATAGTGGTTCCTTAGAGTTCTTAGTCCTCCAGTACTCATATTTTATTCTCCTTTGATTAAATTTTATACTTTGCTCTCTTGATTTCATAAGGACTTTATAATTTCCTTTCCCAAGTCCAGGTCTTTTAGTTTCTTTGCTTGTTGCTCTGTGGGAATATCCAGAAGTTCAGCTGTCTTCACACAGTGATGGTTGAAATGGATTTCTAGCTCTCTGTGGACTTGAGGAACTTCCACCTCATGGCCAAAG
Organism: Chloroceryle amazona; assembly: GCA_027560015.1. Taxonomy (NCBI): domain Eukaryota; kingdom Metazoa; phylum Chordata; class Aves; order Coraciiformes; family Cerylidae; genus Chloroceryle; species Chloroceryle amazona. The sequence continues at coordinate 170,213 of JANHFX010003153.1, read as the reverse complement.
CAAATTCTGTTAAATCTCTGGGCAAACTTAGTATCTGTGTTTGTATGATACTTAGACACTTGCTGTGAGGCCACTTGGAGCTCTGACTTTGCTTTCACTTGGCATTATATTAGTCTAATAGTATCCAGGGCTGTCTCAGCCTTCAGTGGAGTGATGCTGCAGTTGTTTTTGGGAGTCCTCAGGTTTTCTTCTGGGTGGTAAAAGGCAAAGGTAACTGTTCAGAGTGAGTCGTTGTGGGAATGTACATGCAGACTCAAAGAAAAAAAAAGTTACTGGTTAGTAACTGGTGTTCTTTGAGATGTATAGTCTGCATGTACATTAGTCTCCTACCTGCCTTTCCCCTCTTTCTGAATCTCTTTCAGGTTTGATTGTGCATTTAAGAGGAACTGAAGTGGTGGCGGATGCACTCTGCCTTGTATGTCATGACTCAAGCAGGAAGAGGGGAGGAGCTAGAGCACCCTCCCAGGACCCCCCCAGGGCAGGCTACAAACCCACCCACTCTTAGAGTATATGTATGGACTAAGTATCTCAAAGTACAGCAGCCCTTCATTGGTAGGTAAATTTTCTTTACTGTATTTTCACAGGTGAAGCAGTAGATTTTATTTTAAAAACAATTTCATTCATTGACCCTATGGATGATATGCATGAACAATGCGTACAGGGGGAGTTTGTATCACGACATTACACTGAGTAGCTCCCTGTCTCTCTAATGGTTTCATCTCTTGTATTCTTTCCTCCTGTCCAGACATTTTTTAGATATTTGAATATTTTCCCGCTGTTCAGTTTATTTCTGTTGTGAGATACACCAAAACCTGCAATTTTAAAGAGGAAATGATGTCTTACACAATAGTTGCTTCATACACTAAGCTACATGTAAGATTGTACTTACTACTAAATGAAACTAGAAACTGAACTTGGTTCTATGAGAATCAATTGTATTTTTACAATTGTATTGTGCTTTGAAACTTCATAGTTAGAGAAAAGCAACGTTTGAGTTTAAACATTTTTTCCAGAGCTGGGCTCCTTGTGGGTGCTTTTAATCACAGAAGCTGCATATTCATTTTTTAATCCATTGCATTTCCTGCCCCTTAAACAGAACAAGTAGACAAAGGTTACAACCTGTCTGAAACTGGAGCTATAGTTGTCTCTGCGTGCAAATAAGTACATGCAGATCCTGCAAGTGGTTATTTGCAAATACAGTTTCTAAGAAGTGCAGGTTATGTGAACTAAGGGCTGTTACAAAAATGTGCTTCTTACATGTTTGTACTTGGAGTTCCTTGAGTCGTATCACCTTTGCCTATCTGGTAGACATGCTTTTACCAGTTTCTTAGAGCTGAAGCAGTTAGTATTGTCTGGTTTTCTGTGGCTTTGCCATTTCTGTGGTTTTTATAAGATTATGATGTAGCTTATCTGGGTTTAGATATAGCCATCAAAGTTGGGTGAAACTTTTGGTCTGTGTTGCATGCGATACATGTGCTGTAGATGTATATGTGGATACACATAGATAAAATATTGTAAAGAACTCTAGTTTTAGAAAGTTACGGACTTGTGTGTAATATCAGGCTGCCTTTTCACATTCTCAGAAAAAAACCCAAAGTAAACAGTTTTTCACACAACCTTAGATGAACATTAATTTATACAAAGGGAAGAAAATGTGCAAAAAGCCATTTTGTTCTGCACAATGAATCTGAAGTATATGGCTCCAAAACCAAGAACTCCTATCTTGTGATAACATATCTTTGAAGTGCTGCTTTAATAATAAAAAAGAGAGTGTGTCTGTTTATCTGTTATTAGTGAGTAGTATTGGATTAATTTAGTTGGTTTTATGCTTTTTTTTTTTTTTTCTTTTTCTGTTCATTCTAATTGCTATTTTAGCTTCTGCTGTTTTGGGAATAATTGGAGAAATATATATATTGGATGTCAATATTCTCACTGGGAAAAGTAATACTGTCAAGGAGGCATTATGTTTTTATTTTATTTAAATTTTAATTGGTTTCAAATAAATTCTCAAGGAAAATACAGAGTTATACTACTGTAATTTTTATATTATTGTGTAAACGTATTTTAGAGAGAGGTCTTTTATGCATGACACAAATGAGACACATTGAACTTTGGTGCGTTTGCATTTTTATAATGTAAAGATGAGCATGTGTGCATGTATGCCTACACACACATATATCTGCCAAATTCAGAGGGGACAGGAAAGTTATTTCAAGAAACAGACATTTGGAAAATATCTAATTCTGACGGCTCTAAGTTCCATTCCTTCCTCCAGGCAGCTGAGGAAAACTGTCACGCTGGAGGAACCGATCTTTTCCAGTGAGTAGCCATGATTTCAAAACCTTAGCATGCGCACTAGAATACCAGCAGTGCCAACAGTAGATGGGAACAGATTTTCATACAGAAGAAAGCAAGTTGGTTTTTTTTCCCTAGACTCATGGTTTACAGCTGATCTAGATCTCCTTGTAGATTTTACTTCAATTTGTTAAATCATAGAGTGAAATCGCAATTTTTCTGGTTTATACTAAGGCTAGTATAGCAGGGTAGTTAGCTTGAATTAAGAAGAAATCAGCACAAGACATTTAAAACTGCACTTCTGTTTTGTGGAGTCAGTATTTTATGTGGCCTATACTCTCTTTATCTTTCTCTAGCATAATAGTTTCAGGTTTTTTGGCCAGTCTCAGCCCTTCACTGTTGACACTCCGAGTCCTGGTGGTTTGGCCAGCAAACACTTAAGTGTTTGCACATCACTCTGTGCTAGACTTTCCCTACTCATTTGCAGAGATGAACTCTGTTGAGCATTGCACTTTAGTGCCTTCCTTTTCTTTGCCTGTTTTAGGAATAATTATAATGAATAGTAGCTTTTTAGAAGATGTTAAGTACTTTTTTAGAAAAGGTTACAGGCCGCATAGATATGTTGAACATTGAAGTATTTGATAGGTGCAGTTTATTTCAAAAGAAAAATGTCTATAATTTCTGTTTAAAAAGTAAGCCATTTGTAGAGCACATTTTTACTACTTTCTTCCTTCAGTTTTGCATTTCAGTAAAATAACTGCATTTTTATGACTTTTGGTACATTAGCTTTGTATTTGGAAAACTGTATTTAGAAGAATAACAGTGCAAAATGACTATGCTGAAAACTGCAAATATATCTATAAAATCTTCAAAATACTACTAAATATGTTCTGTAAAATCTCAAAAGATGAAAAGGTCTGTTTAGACACATTGTGATAAATGTATTTCATCTAAGTCCCTTCACTACGGTGACTGCACTCTGAACATAATTCTAACATTACTCTTACTTTCCACCTTTTTTTTAGGGGGGAAGGAAAAAGGGATGGAGGTATTAGAAAAAGTCGAGCATATTTGCATGGTGGTTTAGTATTTCATTTTCTGATATTCTTAAATAATTCTTAGATGATTATTTGCAAAGTTGTTGCACTCCATGTAAGAATAACTTTATGCCTGTACATTTCAGTGAAGCTTTCAAGCAATTAGAGGAAGGTGGTGAGCATAAGAAATAGAACCATTGTAATAAATGGGAAGGAGGAAATTAATTAAAAAAAAAAATTACCATTTCTAAGGCTTTCCATCTTTCAAACTGAATGTTGCACTCAGCTCTTTATCTTTCCTTCAGTGCCTTTTATTTTTGGATATGTTCTTCCATGGTTCTCTACTTGATTTTTCCCTTTTAAATTAATAGATAAGCCATGGTCAGCTGAATGGTGAAGATTCAAACTCCTGAATGATAACTGACGAGGAACAATTGAGTTATTTTACCTTTTCCTGCTTTGTATTTGTGTGCTGCGATGTGAATTTCTGGTTCATACAGTTATGTGTGCTCATGCCACAGTATCAGGGCTAATCTTTAGTAGTATAGTTCAAGCACATGAGCAAGTATAGGTTGTTGTGAGAATTGATGTGCCAATTCTTGTATTCCTGAAACTCAGTGATCAAAGTGGCATCCATTTTTCTTAGCAAATCAGCAACTATTCAGACTTTTTCTTCTTTGATATGTTTTTCCATAGTCTCATTCACTATAATATCTTCTTTATGGTTATGTTAGATAATCATAAATTAAAATTATCTCAGACACCCTTTTTGCTTGAGACCAAGCTATGATCTTTTCAGACATGTAAAGTTGTTTTGAGAACTCTTGGGCAGTATGCATGTCTATAAAACAGCTTATACTAAGTAGCTTCTGTTTCAAAGTCCAATGTAAATAAATGTATAATTCAGTTTTGTATTTAATGTTGAAATTTTTTAGCAATTTGAATTACATGCTTTAAATGGTCTTTCATATGTGATTAGTGATGCATATAAGATGAAATATTATCAAGTTTGCACTGTGCTAGAAAAATATAGCATGTGCCAAAATACTGAACATCTGTGTTAACTATAGAATTATGTAACTAGTTTCAATACTGAATATAGAATGGAAGAATTCTGTATGGATTCTTTATGAAAACATGCCTGTTTACCTTCTTTTTAGCGTTTCCCTACTCTTTCCTGGTAAAAATTTTAAAAGATAAAAATAAAAAATATTTGGACTATAACATGTACATGTTATATTCCAAATATTAAGGTGTATGAAAAATATGCATATGTATTGAAAATTATTTATACAATACTTATATTATTAAATAAATGATATTGATAAGAAAAAAGGTATATAAGTAATCCCAATGAATAAGCACAAATTAATAGTGATTTGAAGGAATGTCTTCTAATAATTTCAGAAGCATAAACTCATAGGACTGTTATCATGCCAAGTGATGGCAAAAACAGGACAAAAAGAAAGGCACTAACTGCTGTAGGACTGCAGCATCATAGAGAAGGAACAGTCCTTAAGACTTCATCTCTTCTGTGTAGGCACATAGACTGATCCACAGTGACCTTTTTGTCTGCTTTGTGGTACTTCTGCTCCAGTTAAGGGCATTACTCATAGTCTCACTATCTGTGGAAGAGCAGAGTACAGTAGCAGTAAGAAGAAAGGAGGAGCCTTGCAACCTTTCTCAAGTTTAAATTCCAGGCTAACAGTGTGCTTTGTAGTATTGTGTCAATTAATGGATGTCTCTGTCAAACTGAAAATTAAATAATTAATTATACATGTTGGGCTTCCCTACTCCATTATTTAAGTGAAGCAGCAATCAACAACAGAAAGGTAGAGTGCTTATGATTGTAATAAGGCTTTATTGTAAGGGACTGCAAAATTTACTGAGATAAATAACCAACAAACGTCTTCAAAGATCAGAAAGGAAATTCCAGAAAGGAATCCCTGCTTCTTTCTCTTGTTTGCTTACTTGCAGAGATTAAAGGATGGTGCATTAGTGGAGTTACAAAATACCCTACTTTGCAAACCATTACCATTGTGCTTTCTGTGAGCAGGTTTCTTACGTGTTGGTGTGTATGTGTGTGTGTTATCCCACAGAAATTATGAGTAAGAAACAGTTACTAGAATGACAACAAATGCTTAATGATAAACATGAATTGCTGCTGGAAAATTAAACCTACTGAATTAAATAATGATATATTTTCTCTCTTGAATCCTTCAGATCAAGGATGGGTGGTTTAGTGAAGAGATGTTTTAGTCCTAGAATTTACTTTAAATACAGAAGGAATTGACCAAAACTCTGTGACTTGCCCACTGAAACTTAGACTAATTGCAGTTTTGCATCTTGGACCTTGAGATGCTTAAGTTACTTCCAGAGAAGTAAATACGTCTGTGTTACATCCATTCACTGAAATGCCAGGTAGCCCTAGCTTAGGTGTAGTGCTATAAGAATACCTCTATACAGCTTTTGGACTTTGTGTGTCTTAGCATGACAGTGCCTGTATGAATTTGCAAGCATATCTGTCTGCAGGAAACTTAGAGTCTCTGCACCGTGCCACACATTGTAGGCATTCTTTCCATGAGTTAATGATCTTTATTGGTCTAAAAAACAATGTGAAATTCTGAGAACTCAGAGAAAGAATAAGGTAAGATTTTTCTGCACTGGTGAAATCAACACTGGCCGTGAGAAAATTCAAACAGATCCAAAGCAAAGTTTTTGATGAGTGGTGTTGTAACTGGTTTCAAGATTGGGCAGTGCATAGGAAGTCCAATAAGTGGTTTCTAGCTGGGAGAAGGGAGAGGCTTACTGAAACAAATGAAAATAAATCGTATGTTAGACCCAGGGATTTCTTACTTATTTAAATGAGAGAAATTTAAATGTATTTAAAAGAAAAAATACAAATAGGTGGAAAGGACAGGGAACCAAACATTAAGGAGACAACTGGGCTGACATATTATTTCTGTGCAGCAGAAAAACATGATTAATATAATTATTCTAGGACCTCAGTCAAATCTGAATAGGTTTGACTCACAGTTGTGTGCTTTTAAAGTAAAAATGTGTCGAGAGGAACTGACTGCAGTGACTTCATTCCTCCTTCTCTGCCTTGACACTAGAAAATAACATCTACAGCCTATTTTAAGATATCAGTTGTTAAAGATATTAAGGTGTTTATTGGCTGGGATTTTCAGAACCAGATAGGGTATTTTGCATCCATCATTGTAATTCCATTGACTTGAATGGAGTGAGAGTGATTTACATAACCTGTTAACTCAGTCTCATCGTGCTTTGAAAGCGACCACTCATCAGTGGAACAATAGAAGAGGAGAAATATACACAAAAATTATTTAATGATATTTTCTCTGGTTGAAATGTTACATAATAATTTTGCTTGTATAGCACTAGTAAAGGCAAATATCAGGTCTCTGGGCTAGAGGAATTCCCAATTGAAGACACAGCAAAGTCAGCTCCTTGCAAAGCCGGTGGAGAATCCAGCTGGACTGCTGACAGCAGCCTTTTGTCCTCAATTGATTGGGATGGTGCTTCCCTTTTTTAGATACTTAAAATGTCAATGAGTATGTTTTGTGGGCTAGAGCTTTCTGAGCTAGAGAAAAAGTAAATAAGCTGAATATTAGTCTTGGGTATTTTTTCATGGCTGTAAAAGATCTAAGTGATACAATTTACAATTCTACAATACAACGAAACCCAGACTTGCTGCATCATAGTCAAAAGTCTTCTTACTGAAAGCAGTTTCTGCCTAAGTACACTGATGGAATAGCAGTAATAGGCATTTAATTATTTATTGGTTTATCTGAGGAGTTATGGCATATACTGATTTCTTTAGCTTTTGGCAGGCTATCACATGACATTTTTTTCCTGTTAACTAGAGTATTATTGAACTGTAGCAAAATGAGAATAGAGAAAGGATTTATTTTCTCTGTAAAAACAGAGTTTGGATATCTGTTGGATATCTGTTTATCTAAGGATAAATGCTTTGTTAAAAAACCCTGAAACATAAAAAACTCTCCCCCCTCTTTTATGCTGACAGTTTTTTCTCGATTATGTAATTTTAGAAATAGATACAATATTAAGGTCTAACTATGCCAAACACTATTTTTAGACTGAACTTCTCTCAAGAATTCTCTTGAATTTATAGCTGTTCTAAGTCAAGATAACTATATTTCTAGATGATAAAATCTAGATGATAAAAATTTGGAAGAGGCTGTATATGAGCTTACTCTTAATTGGAGGCTACGCAGAAGTGCTAAGCCTCCAGAGTATACACCTGAAGATTAATCTAAATTGGTAGTACTTGTTAAAAATGTTCTGGACAGTTTTATGACCATCAACAAATTTTAAACTTGTTTTTTCAGTATATTGCTCAGATCTCATTTTATGATAAATAAAGCTTCAAGCCAACAGTCACCAAAACAATTCATTTGTCCCTAATATAATACTTCAGAAACATAAGTGTGCCCTAAAATTTTTCAAAGAATTAGGTTTCTTTGCTAGAGTAAAGGTAGCTAAGTAATTGATCTGACTGGTTTCTGCAGATGGATACTTTACATGAAGTACAGTCATGTATTACACAGTAACACACCTAGTTTTGAGTTCCAAGCAGACATTCTACTGCTCTGCTAGCCCACAGCAGAGTATGAAGGGTAAGTGATCTAATAATATTAAGACTAAATATATTTTCTGCTTGTGTCGAAATTTTTATCACAGTTTGAAAAGTGGTTTAAAATGTCATTAAAAAATGAATGTAAATCAGGTTAAACAATTTTGTAGTATCATGAGTTCTCTGGTATTACAAGTCAGTAAATTTACATGACAGTTTCTTAATCCATCCTTGGAATTGATATACCCAGTCCTATTGAGATGTTGTAGGGAATGCAGAAAAGGTGATTATAGATAATCTTTGTGTTGCTGCATCAGGTATATTATTTCATCTTTTAGTAGCTAAGTTTATGACTTATGTGGTTCTTGCTTTTTTCAGTCTATTAAAAAATGGAGCATGTAAACCAAAGTTACCGTAATAAGAATAAATGATGTAATATGAATTAAATGCACATACTCTGACATGTGTCAAAGCATTATATTTGTATCTCAAAATCAAAATAAACAGTGATATGCATGAATAACTGTGAATTCTTGTTTTCCATTTCAGGTCAAGAGATGGAGAACATATTTTCAGTTTCCATTTCCAAAAATATTATGATGGACACTTGAATTATTCTATCATATGTTGATTATAAATAGTGACTTAAAATCTTTGTATAAAAGCCATGAGTGATTTTAAGATTCCCTGTATTTATTGTATGTGTCTCTGCTTTTCAGACATTTCAAGTGTTCAGGTGTTTTCTGAGATAACTGTATCCCACATACTACTTGTTAGATCTGACAGGATTCATGTTCTCTTTCAGGAGACGCTGATAGATTGGTGTGATGACAAGGAACTTAATTTGATTTTAACAACTGGAGGAACAGGGTTTGCACCACGAGATGTCACTCCAGAGGTGAGATAGTCCTGCAATAAGAAACGTCTGCCCTTTGGTGTAGAAATGTGCCTGTCTCGGGGAGGGGACTGCTTTTTAAAAAAGTTTCCTCTGTAACTTTACTTTGCAGTATCTCTGAACAGGTCAAGTGATACACAGCTTGGAAGCAGGAAAAGCAGTAAGGAATATAGCAGAAGAGAATTACTCTGACCTTGGGTTCTGACCCAAAACAATTTTCAAACTAACATGTGGGATACTATAATGGGTTTCCAGTCCCCTTACAAAACAAGTTTCTAATGGCTTTTTGGTGTAGTTTTGCCTGGCACTGCAGTACAACACTGCTAAGCAGAAACTGGTGTGACTTTTGTTGTGTCCTGCACAAGGAAAGTAGGATAAGAGAGATCCTGTAATTCTCCCTTGCATGCATTGACACCTACTGTGTTACAGGTTAGAGTGTGAGAGGCAGATAGTAGAGCAAAAAACTTCTTTTGCCTTGCTTGACATGATACATTGTCCAAAAAAAAGCTAAACAGGCATAGGGACGGGGGTAACGTGCACTAGTAAATATTGCACAGGAAATCTCCTTTCCACTTAGAAGGAATTACGGTAAGGAAAAAAACAAACAAGGAAACTTAACCTAGTAACCTCACGGCCATGAGTTGCCATATGAAATGACTGTGTGATTGCTGAAGTATTTTGTTATTTATGGTTCCAAATTAGATTGGAACAAACTTTTTAAATCACATACTTTTTTTTTTTGTTTTGTTTATATTCACTGAAGGGCAGGATTGAGATTGAGTGCCTGAGGTGTATATTTCTGTAATTTGGCATACTTAGATTGCTCTTAATTACTCATATAAGCTTTCAGTTTCTTAAACTCTCAACTTAGAGTTGATTTGAGTTCATTATAACGTGACTACAATGTTTTATTTACTTACAAATGTGTTCTGTCAACTGTGGCTTCAGTTTAACTTTTTTCCATTGGGAATCTAAAAACATTTTTTGATTCATTGTAATAACAATTTTGTAACTAAACAAACATGTAAAGAAAATGCTCTTGTACATTACTTCTGAAGTTCTTATATACTAGAAACCTTGAGTAACTAAAACCTATGGGTCTACGTACCAAAAAAATGGGAACAGTGCAAGATGACCACAGTGTGCTAGCTAGTGAAACTGAATTTGCAGATGATTGCTATGCTAAAGGAACACAGAAGTGAGAACTGTGTTTGTTGAATTGTCTCTTACTTGCAAACTAACAATGGTTTTGAAGGCTGTATTCCCAGTACTGTGTAAAGGGAGAGACAAATTTCTGCTTCAGGTTTTTTGGATTTACCACCTTTATGCCTTGTCAAGCCTAGACCGTAGTGCAGAGGAAGCATTTCAGCCAGTGCCAAAAGTTATCCACAGACTCTTTGGCAGCCTTTGGGACAAGAAATAAACAAATGAAAACTCTGCACGTAAATACCTAGCAGTTGTCTTACACTGCTACATTGCTGTTACTCAAATTAATTATGACAGGTGGTGATGATTTGTTTGGTCAGGTTTGATGTTGAAATGAGACAGATAATTTTTCTGAATTGTTGAAGTGTCTTTAGACTATATATATAGTTTGTATCAACTACATTGGTACAAAAATCATTAATAACTGTACTAAAGAAAAAATGCATTGTTATTAAATGTAATAGGTATGTAAGACTTTGGTTGATTGTAATAGAGTCAAGCATTCTGACTGTGGAATCATTCCCATTCTTAAAAAGAATTTATGTAGGAAAGTATTTACTCACTTTTCACTCATTTAAGTTGAATCAACTTGCAAGACTAAACTCATATTACAGTGGAGAGATTGAATCCCAGTATTTATTACAAAGCGGCGATAAGGCTTGTTCTTATTGTAGGGTTGGATGGTTGAATTTGAAGGAAGCTGTGTTTGTAGCAGTTATTAGTGAATGCTGTAATTCTTCATCAATTCTGGCAGTTGCTGGTAGCTTGCATTTGGACTAAAGCCAAAGTGTAGACTTAATTTTGTAGATACAAACATGTATTTTTTACAATCTTATTTTGCCTATAATATATGGGGGTAGCCTTTAAATCCATACTGGAACTGCTCATACAGTCTTCTCATTGATTTAAAAGGTGTTTGTTGCTGGACAAAGATCAGGGCTTTACATATGGCCCAAGTTTAAGTTATTTATGGAACTTCTGTTTTATATTTCTGGGTGCAAACATTTTTTCCTTGGAACTGTAGTACTTGAGTGGTGGACAGTTACAGTACTTACAGAACATTAATGATAATATACAGTGACTTTTATGGAAAAAAAAACAATATGGCAGCATTGTTATTGATCACTAGGTATCCTTCTGAGATAGAAATGCATTTATTTCTGTTAGCTAATACAGAAGAGAAAGGAAAAATATAATCTGTGTGGATGCTCTGCACAGTTTTCCATCTCCTGTCTTCTCTACATTTGCAGTTATTATTTTGCAAAATTATACATCCAAAAAAAAATTCCATTTTCTGCCCCCAACAGAGCCTTATAATTATTTTCTTATCCTTCAGCTCTATCATGGCTCTTGTTTGCCCAGCTGCGAGACTGACTTTATGTACTTATATAATAGCATTAGAAGTCAATTTCTTGTGCTAGACATCCTTGAGCTCTGTTGCTGTGTGTATTCGCAAATAGTTCAGCTGCACTGCAGGTAATTGGCAGACTTGAAATTTTAAGGAAAGACTTGAGAAGAAGCATAGAAGAGCTCTTTTCCATCTTGCAGGACCAGACAGATGTTTCCTTATAGTCTTCCTCCTTTTCCAATGCTCTGGAAAATTATGAATACTTCTTTTGGTTCTTGCCGATAATATTCTTCAATATTTGTAGACCATTTTTAAATATATCAGCCACATACTTGGTTTCATTTAAACTGTCAATATATGCATATTTGCTTATTCTTTCATAAAAGTTCTCCAGTCCATGAAAAGAAACCATTGTTCTTTGGAGCTCCCTCCTATTTACTTCTCAGCATTTTTCTGAAAAAAAAAGCCATGCTCAGGATGAACAAATCACTCCAAACCTAGCCACACAAAAGCCATCCTTGGAGAGAAGAAAATCTATATTCTGCTGTGATATAAATTCTTTGTATATTCTGTTCAAAATGACACCAGTCTCTGTATAATAATTACCAATTGCAAATTTTCTATCACATGGCTTTTCCCAGTTCCCTATTGTATGCTGTTTTCCAAGTTTCTCCTTAGAATTTAGTGTGAATTTTTCTTAAATTACATTTTATTTCATTAGACTATTTTAATGCTTGTATCCTTACATTTTTCTGTCCCAAGTACTGTTGACAGCCCTCTTAACTGATATTATTTGTAATTTTCATGTGTTCTGTGTGTTTGCTTCCCCTTCAACTTTGTTAATGAAATATGATGCTTGTGACACAATAGGGTAACTCATGCAGTAGCCATACTCTCACAGCAACATGTGTTTCCCCTCTATTAACCCAAATTCACATAGGCCTTTCAAATAATAACTTCCATTTAATAGGCAGTTATTTAAACTGGAAAAAATATGTAGGTTTTTTCATCCTCCATGGTTCAAATACTGCCTTTCCAGAATAGCAGGATTTCTAGTATTGTTTGTTCTAGATAAGGGAGTACATCTGTTCTTCCGCTGTATTTAACTTTTCTTAGTGCCATACCAAAAACATCTTAGTGTTGTCACTGGGCCAAAAGAAGCTAATATTCTTCTTTCAAACTGTCACTTCAGTATAACTTAATAGTGAGAAGGAGTGAAGTCTTCGTCTCACATGGGAAATTGGTTACTTCGTGGTAGGAATGCTACAAAATTTTACATCTTCTAATTACCCAGGCTGTTGTTTCAGCTTTTCACCCTTCAATATTCAGGATACCCTCAGATTTAATAAACTTTTTCAGCTTTTATATTTGTAGTCTACTTTAGTACTGTAGTTTCTGTGTCTCTTAATAGAGGTCTCCTCATTAAGTTTGATTTCTGTGTAGAGCTACTGTATGAAGTGTGCTCTGACGTTGTAACTTGCCACCACACTTTTTGAGACTATTTATTGGAAATCTATGTTTCCAACCCAGCTTGATCCTAAAGGGTCTGAATTCTGAAACCTTGCCAGGTGCATCTAGGCAACAAATATGCTTAAATGGAATAAACTGCTCTATGACACTCCTTCCAAATTCTGTGCTATGCAGTTATAATTTTATCAGCAACTTTATAAGGTGCCATTCCATTTTTCTTAGTCCTCCAGACAATTCCTACCTTATATGATTAGGTCTTTATCTAATCTGCTTTAATTTTTTAACAGAATTTATTATTTGAAATACTGTATTTGTGTTATAAAAGTGCCGTACTCGATTAAAAATTCTATATTTGGATTTTAAATCTCATTTTTGAAAGGCATGTTATAGCAGAATTGATATAGTTAGTTGCGGAACACTTTTCACTGAACAACTGTTACCAGTTTCTTAGAGAAGCAGCAGTATACAGATTATTTTCACTAGGCAGTATGCTGTTAGGCTAAAGTACCACCTGTGTTAGGAAATTCCAGACTGATTTAACTGACTTACGAAGTGCTAAAAACTGCACTTTCTTTTCTCTTGTTTGAGTTCCTCAAGAAAATTTGGTAACACACCAGCATTACTGAAGAGCTTGGTTGTGCTATCGTCAACTGCAGTCACTGCGTGGAAACACCTGTGATCTGCCAGGACAGCTCTAGTGAGAAATGTGAGAGGGAAGGAAGCCAGATCCCACCTCAGCTCCATTTACTCAAATATCAGAGGTTACACAAAATAAAGAAAAGAAGCCGCTCACCTCACCCAAAACCCCAACCAACCACAACAGGAACAACAACAACAAAAAAAACCACAGAAAAGCACACAAAAAAAACAAAAAGGAAAAAAAAATAAAATGGAGGAAATGTATGCAGAGAGAGCATCCCTGAATAATGCTAATTTGGGTAAACAAAGAGGGCTTGGTAAATGCTTGATACTCTGCTACATAAACAGCAGGTTTTAATCTGTTTTCATTGTCTGTGTATCCAGCTGAGATACTGGATTGAAAGAATACATATCTCTCAGCTTGTTTCTGTCTAGACATCCCAACATAATACACAAATATGAGAAAGGGAAGGGAATAGTAATAGGAATACAGAGGACACTTTTTTCTGTGTCTGTGGGACTGGTGTATCTAAAATGGAAAGCTGCATATTCTTCTGACATTCCTTTTTAAAAAGGTTCAAATGTCACAGTGGGTCTAGAAGGTCAGAAAATTGCAATGCCCATGACAGATGCTTTCTGTGAGATTTACACACCTCAGTCTTTTTAGTTTCTCATAAAGAACACTGGGAAATAACATGGATTTTACCTGTACTTTCTTTGGGAAATAGTAACGTAAGGTATATACTGTATTACTATTATTAAAATATTGTATTTTCTTTGGGAAATAGTAATGCAACGTACCAAGGGCTTTCTTAATCCACTAGAGAGAATAGTAACAATAGCTACTGATAGGAGGCTTGAGCCAGAAAATTCTAATAAGAAAATCATCCTATTGGAAGGCTTTTATGTGTTTGGGTTCATTAGTTTGTTTAACAGTGAGAGATTAATCACACAAACGAATTCCCTTAGGAAGAGCTATATTCTCTGTTTTAATACTGTCAAATCAAAAGCGATTGGTTGTGGCGGAGATGTCTTATAAACTTGAAGTTACCTTGTGCTCCTTAGAGGAATCATGGATGATGTTTAATGAGTTACCCTGTACCAAAGGCCAAACTGGATTCTAGACTTCTCTTCTGTATATGTTAAATGAGAAGATAATTTGGGTCAAATGGATCCTCAAATTGATAAATAAGAAATTTTCTTTCCTATGTCCAAGAGGATTACATGAATTGCTTCCCTGTCTCTTTTTTGAAAATGAAAAACTCTGATAATATTGACTGAGGATGCTGGGGCAACACAGAAAGTTACTATATTAGTTACTATATTAGTTATCTGACCATTATATCCTAAAGATAATACTAACAGAATTCCTACTAAGCAGTTTATTTTTGCCCATTTAAGTATCAACTTTTTTTTGCTTAGTTTCAGCATTCCTTAATACTCTCAAATAGCAACTAGAAGTTCTGTTTTCTGTCTTTCAACCCATGTATGAAATATTTGCAAGCTCTATTGAAAAGAAGAAAACAGTAGTAAAAAAACAGTAAGGGATTTGACTGATTCATGGAATGAGAAGCAAAGCCACAGTAACAAGCCTGGAAATCTCACTGCTTTTATCTTAAATTTTGCAGTTTTTTTATCCCAAGGTAATTTCAGAATGGAAGTTGGAAGAAGACTCAGCCTATTCTGTGGGTGAACAGATAGTTCATATCCCAGTGATCCCAGATACTTTCAGAAATATCCCCAGAAGAACAATGTGATTATAAGTTTTTACCAGGAGAAAGAGTAGTGTTCTCCGTCTCTTGGCATTACTGATGTCTTTTAGCCCTGTTTTCACTGCAGGGACCACAACCATATGGGCATCTCTGTTAGTTGAACTGCTTGCCTCCTATTGGCCATGTAGCTGCAACAGTCGGTAGATCTTGCAGTCCTTTCTGTAACTGGGGAAGAAAAGTAGTCCTGCCATAGGATTTCTGCATAATGAAGTTTCCAGTTTTGACTGGAACTTTTGGAAAATTTTTTTCCTCTTAGGCATTTTTAAAAACAGTTTCCATTACAACATCTTTTTTCAGCAGATAATAGAGAACTGAAGAAAATTCAACATCAGGTTAAGGCAGAATAACCTTGAAAACACTGTCAGCCTTGTCATTATGCAATTCTTGCCTTTAATGTGTCATTTTTTTCTGGTCATAGTCTATTACAAAGAGTTTAATAAAAGCCAAATAATGGAGAAAATTAACAAAAAAAAAAAAACATAGCTGTGTTAGGAAGACTTCTCTGTGAAGGCAATATAAAGAAATTATAACTAGAGGGCAAATACTAGTTAGGATTTATCAAAAATTGAGTGAGTTAGGCCTTTTGGCATAAGCACACCAGGATAGCAAAATGATTCACTATTACAATAATTGATCATTAAAACTGATACTTATTAAAGAGTAGAGAATTTCTCATTTGCTCCTTGCCTGCCCTGTAGGAGCTTTTCCAGCCACTAAGTGGAAAGAAACTAGAAAAGTCTTGGAAAGCAGCTGACTTCAGCAGTTATCCTTAGGTTTATAACTAGCAGGATTATTGCCTGCTTTTGCTAATTGCTACCATGCGGAGCAGTGAAGCTTTAGCAAAATGTTGACTTAGTTATACTAAGTGCAAGAATAGAAAACCAAAATACTATTGTCATACTCAGTCTTGAAAGCCTTACCTATTATGAAAAAGAAAATAAATAATTTTTAACCTTAATATAAAGGGTATTTTAGCTTCTTGCTACTTCATACATATATTCTTTTTCCCGATTATTTTGTAATGAGACTACTTAAATTAATAATGAGTTGCATAATCTACTGTTGATTATTTATTATTGACATTTAAACTTTCACTAGATTTAAGTCCATCTTTTCCCCCACAAATAAACATTTTCTTATGGTTTGCTGAGATCAGTTTGTCATAGTTCATTTTCACTGAGCCTTGAAAGATCTCCCATTGGAGAGAAGGTGCTAGGAATTTTGTTCTTGATGTGGTACAGCTAACTGTAGTTGCTGCTGGCCACAAAATCACAGGATTTTATAAAGTTAACAATGTGTGCTCTAAGGACCTTGTACTCTATAGTATTAGTATCTAACTCTGCATCAGCCAGTGTTCCTGGCTGATTTATCCATTACTAATCATATGATGGAAATATCTTCCTGTTCTCTGCCTAAATTTTCTGTCATTTTGTTTTAAGCCAAAGGTTTGTTTCTAACACAAATAGTAGGTGAAGGAAAGTTTGGATATGGAAGAAATTCCTGTTCTATGTCCCCAGTTTCTAAATTTGAAGTTATATTAACTTCTAATATTCCTGTGCCTTACTCGGGTAGAAGGAGAGTGATACCCAAAGGATGAGTATAAATAACATTCTGTCAGCTCAGTCTGTTACTACTGTATTCCTTCAAATACATACGCTTTGTTGCGTATGAGTACATGGCAAGTTCATAATGGATTCTGTCTCTGTAACCTTTCCAAATCCGAACTCAGCAGTGCCCAGCAGAACTCATGATTCCTTTATTGTATCTAAGTTTCTCTACAGTTTGCAGGAGAGGGAAGAGTTGGCTTCTTGTTGCATACGATTGCCTTATCAAAATGAGATTTAGGTTTTCAGTGTTACCAATAAAGTTAGATAAGTGTACACTATGTGGACTTCTAAGTGGACAGAAATAGTGAACTTTGATTCTTGGTTGGTTGACTCTTAGTTACTAGGAAAATACTGAATAAAAAGACTCATGACTGAAATGACAGATGAGTTAAATTACTGAATTTTATTACTGCTGGGACTTTCTCAGTTCTTACATTCCAGAGTTCCTTACAAGTTTCTAAAATAGAGCAGCAGCTAAGATTTCTGAAACATGGTTTGATTTGTTTTAAAAAACAACCATGTTAAATAACAGAGTGCTTAAATTAAAGAGGAGATTTAAAGTAAAAAAGGTGCCAGTAAGTTCCTCACTTTTGCAACTCTTGTCGTATAAGAAGGTTACCCCACCAGACTCATAAGACTCACTCTTTTCATTGGAGTGTGGGTGTATCTAAGCCAAATTCAAACACCAACCTACACTAGTGATGAGTAACAGTTAATGACTTCTTCAGTGTATCTCACAAATGGCTGGCAGTGGCTAATGGGTACTCCTGATCATCTTCACAAGCTATTTTGCAGTGGATATGGGAATGAGCTCACAAGACCATCCCCTTTCCCCTCTTATACATCTTGTGCTAGAGGTAAGTGTGGTTTGGGGGAATAAGGGTGGGATGACATGAGATGAAAGTGATGTGGGCTTCTTAATTTTTTTGCAAACTTCAATAAAGGCATGTATCTGGGGATGGGCAAAGATTCAGTTGAATTCTTATTTTTTGCCCAAAGAGATTGCCCAGTCCTAAATTGACATGCTTTCCTTGAACTGGGAGTCAGAAATCCCTTTTCTCTTCTGTTTTTCTGCTGCAGAAATTCCCAACATTCCCATTATGTGGGCTCCAGAGAGGGGTAAGCAACATCTTCAATCCCACCCAATCATTTCCAAACTAATTCTTTGCTAGTATTTTTTTGCTTTTTTAATCATCATCAGAAACAGTTTTTAGACACATTTTTCCCATTTGTTTGATTTTCTTGTGGATTCTCATATTTTTGTTTTATAGGAAGGTCCCATGGCCTCCCCAAGTGTTAGGGTCAGACTCATCTGCTGTTTCCATTTGTGTGCTATTCTCCTGTGGATTTTCATGGTTCACTCTGATCTAATAATACCAGAGGGTGAGCATCTAGATTCTTGGAACTTTTGCACTCATGGTATCCTGAGTTATTGAAAAACACTGCCAGCCTGCTGCCCTGTCAATCAGTTGGCAGGCTTATGTTTTGTCATTGCAGACAGTTGCATCTGATTATTTGTGGCCTTTGGTCTTTTGCTGCCTTGACTGTCTTGGGACTGCCTGGCATTCACTACTTTCTTATTCTCTCTACCTGCTGGCTGTGTGGCATTGTCCTCGTGAAATCTTGGCCCTTTGCCTGACTGTCTGGCATTACCTCTTGACCAGCTAATTGCTTGCCACTGGTTACCTACTGCCCTGTCCATCTGTTGAACGGCAAGTATCGCCTCCTTACTGTCATTTCGATCTGATGGCACATGGGCATGGGCCTTCTGCTGCCCTGTCTCCCGCTCCAAGTGCCTGGCATCACCTTCCTGCTGAGTGCATCTGCTGACTTTGCGGAATTGCTCCTCTGCTGCTTGGCACACCTGCTAACTGTTTGGTACTGCTTTATCGACTTGCTAAATGTCTGGCATTTTCCTCCTCCCTTTTCTCCTGATCCCTTGCTGCTCTTTGAGTCTGCTTACTCACCGGTACTTGCTCTTTTCCTGTCCTGTCCACTTGCTTTTATGCCTGGCATTTCTATCATATTGTCCTGCCCACCTGCCTAAATTTTATTTCTAAATATGTACCAGTATGGAAAGAAAAAAGCATTAAAAGGAATGGGGAAAAAAAGAATACTGTCCAGACCCTTCATGATCTGATTCAGTTCAAGATACCAGCCAAAAACTGATCTCAGTACCAGCAGCTCAAAACCCTTTCCCTCCTTACAAAAAAAAAAATAAAAAATTCAATCATATTTAGTCTTTGCTTCCATTGCTTCATTTGGTAGGTGTATTGCTGTTCAGTAATGCTGTATTCAGTATTAAATTTTGTAGTACTTCAGGACTAAACCAGATCACTAATATTACCAGTGATAACTTTCAGAATCCATGGAAGGTAGGTAATAACAGGGGATAAACCCAATCTGTTGCTGAGGCTCAGAAAGATTAAGGTTAGAATGTGGAGCTGTGTTCAGTAAACACAGTGGATCAAAGGAGCCAAATAAGAAATTGTACAGATATCTTGCAGATCTGTAAGGTCCATAGGAAAGGATTTAATCACTGTCACAGCTTAGAATAAGAAGCAGGATTTCATGCCACTTGTTTTAATTCAGTTCACTTGATATCTTTTCCTAGCTCTGCCACTTTCTAGCTTATTATGAGTGTTTGTAGTTTTAATTATGCTTTTGAATCCAGTACCAACTAGGAACCAAAGAGAATATTCTGTTATAATGAACCCTGTCATAATTTCATAATAAATTCTCCCCACACATAAAATAATTGTATATAATATTCTTTTAATTTTACCTTTTAATCTCTCCAGATATTATAATACGACTTTTGCAATCTTCAGATGTATCTGAAATAATGTCTAGCTGGGTAGGCAGGGCAGCATCCCTTGAGACAGTGGCTTCTTTCCCCTGTGGAGAATGGCTCCCAGTACAGCCATGTTCTGAGTACGAGCCAGTAGGAATCTTCTCCCAGTTTTTAAATTAACCTCTAGAAATCCAGTAAACTTTTATTCTGCTCCAAGTAACCAGAAGACATGAATGTCTGCCTTTGCTCCCACAGGGTCTCCTAACTTCTTGTGTCCTCTCTTTTCTCAGCCTTTCCAACCCTTCCTTGCTTCTTTAAGCATACTTTTTTGACAACATTGTGAACTTTAGAGACAGTAGGCTGGCAGTCTCTCACTTCCCACCAGCTTCACACTGTTGAGGGGTCTGGTGACAAGAACAGATCTCCGTGGCAATTCTCTTTCTCCGAGCTTCACTCCCGATGTTACTTTGCTTCTTCCTTAGACTGTTGTTTGTGCAATTACATCAGATGCTGGAAGGAAAGAGGAGTATTCACTCTGGGGCTGCAGGACACTGCTAGAATTCACTTCTTATCCCAAAAACCTCAAGTCATTTTTCTGTGTATAATTTTAGTTATTTTTAATACAGTTTTTTAAAAAAATAATATTACCTCAGAAAAATCACTAATTTTCAAATAATATACGAGTTATATAAACTTTAAATGCAGAAAAGCATCAGAAACTGGAGGAAAATAAACCTAATGCTTTTTCTTAAATGTATGGAATTTTCTTCATTGAAAATTTTACTTACTGGAGAATCGATGCAGTGCTGTCTCAGGCAGCTTCACTGTAAAATATCCAGGTAAATCAGTTTTCCATCTGCATTGATCAAATCATGGTACAAACATTCTAATCAGTTAAACCTAACATAGATTTTTATGTTACATAATACGTTTTAGCTACTGTCTTACAAATGAGTCAAAATTTAGTTAAAGAAGAGATGGAAAAGTTTGCACACAAAGCCCTGGGAAAAACATCCTCTCTATCAAATCCCTGGAACAATTAAATAGAAAATTATGTTGTCTTTTTTTAATGCTATTTTCTTCGTGGTTTTTAATTTTGTTTTTGTTAAGGTATTCTTGAGTCAATCCTTTGCACTTTTCAACAAAAGATTTTGTTTCTGGAAGAGTCATAAACTGCTACAAGTCTTTCCAGCTTATAGAGTTTCCCTTTCCAGGAGAACTAAATTACCTATCAGCCTAATTGCATCTTATTTTTATTTCCTCTTGTTAGACTCTTTTCCTTCCTTATTATCTCTGATTAAAAAAAAAAAAAGTTATGTCTTCTCATTGTCATTTCCTGAACTACTATGTCTAAATCATAATATTACATATATTACATAATATTACATATACAAATCATTTGTCAGGAGAGTGTTTTTCATATATCCTTTCCTCACTTCAATGCAGTATTTAAGTTCCATTAAATTTTTTACAGTTTCCTTTATTTTTCTCTGTTGTCTAAAGGTATCCTTTCTGATGATAGCATTGTAGCATCTAAGCATATAATTTCTTCAGTTACTTCTGAAAAGAAAACAAATCTCCATTATAGTATTTGTGTGTGTTGCTTCTGGATTCATCTTGAAAGAAATACTTTGTTAACTTCAGGCAAGAATGCCTCAGAAGATATGGTTGTGCTAAACAAGATATGTGTACCTTTTGGTTCGTTCATTGTCATTGGTGATGAAGGCTTTTGCTGTCACAGCTCATGTAACAATTTGCTGAAGGTATATTGATACCTAGTAAGCTCCAGTGTCTGTCTAGTATTACCTCTTTCCTTAGTGGGTAGGTAAATAGTTTTGTTGGAAAAATGGGGAGATAAATATGCAAAGCAGATGTAAGAAGCAAGAAGATACTGGTTTTACATTGATTACTTCTGAGCATTGAAATTTATAACCCATGATTTTTTTCTTTTATTCTGATTAATATAGTTGGGAAGATTTAAACGCTCCATCCTCTGGATTCCCTTTTCTTAAAATGCCCTGCAGAGTGCAGTCTACGAAAAGGTGTTTACATGATTATAGTGCACGTTGAACAGATTCCTCATTAAGATAATATTCCTGGCTTAAAGTTAGTGAATTTCCTTAGTTAATTAAATTCAGTAAGTCTATAAATGAAAGACGACCCAGTCATCCCTCCATCGATGACTGTTGCAGCATTGTTACACTCAGTACATTCTTCTGTTATTTAGATTTTAGATATTCTGTTATTTAGGTTTTAGATTTTGAATTTGCTGGAGCTTCACTTTGGAGTTTGATGAAGTCAGATAGATATCATGGTTTGGAAATTTCATCTGAGACTGCACCTAAACTTTTGCTTAATTGGCCCTTTACTGCTGTCGTAGTATATCGTAGCAACACTGTGGGATCTTTTCCACCCTCACTGTTTGCTTTCAGCAAGTGTTTGTACACCATTCTTAGGCTTTTTCTTCTAAACTATGCAGATAGACTGTAGTATTTATGAAATAAGGTTTACTTTGTGTAGTGTTGCAATCATCTACATCACTCAGATGTCAGATTTTACTGATATCAAAGCTAAATGAAACCTACACATTGCACCATTTTTTGTTGCAGTTTTTGGGCTACAGCTCCCTTTACAGGAGTGAAAAATTACTGGGTTACTGCCTCATCCTTTGATTAGATGACCAGTTCTTCCTTTCAAACCAACTACTGCTTATTTATCCAGTGGTATATGGAATTAATACATGAAAAATCAAAGCTTAAAACTATGATCTCTCTCAAACTCTTTTACAACTAATACAAGTTTTACTGATTTCTACTCTTCAGCCTTGGTGGTTTCAGGAATGAGAAGAACAGAGGGCACAAAGTTCTTTCAGATGTCTTTGTCTCCTAGGGATTTTATTTTGTGCATCATCTTAATGGGAAGCTGTTATTAACTTATTGGTCTTTGCAGGTAAGAGGATGTCTGTAACAGTAGAGTTTTCTTCTGGCTTTTTTAGGAATAACAGAGGTGGATTTACTAATGTAGCTGAAACTTGTAGGATTTTCTCCAATTAATAGCTTGTCATATTAAGACAGCTTTATATTTTCCCTAGAAATATCTTACATCTTTGTTTTTAGCTTTTTTTAAATGAAGATTGATTTATTTATTTATTTGTTAAATCAGAATTAGGCAGCTAATATTAAATGCATGTGATTTCTACATTATTCTGAATTACTGTCTTCCATCATCCATATACATTATATAGAAATACTGCTCCCTGTTTTTTTCTGAAGTTAGTCTGCTTAAGCTAATCATAGCTCTGCTATGGTGTTTGTAGTTGTTGTTCTCCACGTGAATATGTTGCTGTGGTGGTGAGCTGCCCAGCATTTAGTGCAAGAATCCAGTCCTGTGTACATTTTAAGTACACAGAGGAAAAACTTTTTCCCCTGTGCCTGCCTAAGAATCTCTTCTGCCTTAACAGTTGTTAAAAGCTACCACTTTTCTCAGTGATCCACTTATACATAGTATTAAAGTCAATCTGCTGAAAAAGTTTGGACAAAGCGAATTTTATTAGAAGGCAAAAAGATTTTTCTGTACAGCAGAACTGTATGTGAGGGGTGGTACTGGCATTGCTGTATCTACATTAACAAAAAGGTACCAGCATTATAAGAACTTCAGGGTTTCAAAGTTAAAAGTTGGGCAGTTAGGAAGTAAACCAACTGATTTTGTCTATACAATGCAAATTTGCATTACTGTGCGTGTTGCTCTGTCACAGCCGAGTAGTGTCAATAAATGATTGAACTGGTTTTATGTAGTGCATGAAGGATAACTGTGACATCTAAAACTGGAAGAAGCTACTGTTTTGGATACAGAAATGTGTATTATAAAGATCTTAGGAAATAAAGGGAAAATACTTTATACTGGATTTTGTTATGTTTTTTAAGCATTATTATTAAGTATTGCAAATAATTCATTAAATAGTAAAATCAAATTCTAGGGGAAAAGGTAAACTTGATGTATTTAATATACCTCATTCAGTGTAGATTAGGATTTCTGCTCATTTTCATTTCACTGCTCTATGCTGCACCCATCTCAGCAAAGTACTTTCCCTCTTCTCTTTATGAAACCTTTTGATCCAATTGTTTCCATGAGAACCTTGGAGAAGAAAAAAAAAAAAAAAATGATTTGTGCCAGGAGTGGAATAATCCAGCTTAGGAAATTGTTTGACAGAATGCATAGGAGGTTACTTTGGCTTTCAAAATCTGTTCAGTTGTTCAGTTCCATGAACACATCATTCACAAATGCCTAAATCAACAACTTGGAATTGCACCACTGAATCTCGTGAAAGAATCCTTTCTATGAGGTTTTAGGTTATGGGAGAAGTACTTAAAGCTGTTGTTATGAAAGATGATGTGTTGTTTACCTGGAGAGTAAAGATAATGTGTAAAGGATTCTGAAGAAAAAGTATTTTCTGTAATTCTTGTATTGCCATAGTACATTCTTGTACCACTCAGCAGTCCATCCTTTGTAGTGTGGAAGGTGTATTTTAGGAAGGTTTTGATTTTTAAAATTTTTAACATTGATAATTTGAGATCTGAAATGGTTTGGAGGAGCTAATTTACCTGTGGCAGAAACTGACTGGAGTTTCAGAAGTACAAGTATTTCATAAGCAGTATTTGTTCGTGGCAGAAGGTAGCAAATGATAGGAAACAACAGAAGACATTCTCTAAAGAAGAGTTCTGCATCTTAATCTTATTGGAGCTAAAGCATTGCAAAATTTTTTATTTAGAGAAGTGAAATCACAAGTAAAAACTTCTGGTTAGTTCACTGCCCAAGAGACTGAGCAAGTTCTTAAGAGAAAGCAGCATATATTTTTACCTGGTGGCCTCATTCTTTGTGTGCTGATAAGGATCTCTAAGGAGTAGTGTATTTTACTGTGCTGCTAATATCACAACTAAGCAAAACTGACATGTTTGTTTCTCTTACGTAGTTCTAGATTTCATTGCTTTATATATTTCCCCCCTCACCCCATATATAGAGAGAAAGAATTCTAGTTTGGTATGAAATGAAGGTAACTGTATCCTGACTCCCCTTTGCTATAGACACATAACCTAGAAGATTGGTACACGTAACCAGAAGCACTGTGCTCGGTGTTTTTTGATGAGACTGCTCCCTTGTTATACTCTTAGTTAAAGCTCAGTACACTGTCAGTTGCATTAACTGTAGGAATGTTATTGATACTCTTACTGAGATACTGTAGATATTGATACTTATTTCTCTAATTTTTGCTCTATGATTCTGTGATTTGCAGAGGACACAATAAAAGTTTTAACAGTGTTTTTGTAATAGCGGAATGGTGTCGCTACCTTTACCAGCACGTCTTCAGCTGTACTATTTTTACTTTTTACTTTAATTGATCAGCAAGGAATTCATTCTTATATGAAGTAGAGTTGAAGTGGGAAGCACAGCAGTTTGCACATGAAAAAGAGGGCTGAAAAATGAAATAGGCACCTGACCCTTATAAGCATTATAAGCAAGTGCAGTGGCTTGTTTCTGGCTCGTGTTTCAACAAGCTAATCCTTCTAACTTCTCCACCTTGCCTTTTGACATTAACACACCGTTACACAGCTGTAACATGCTGCACCTGGTGGGCTGCGTACATCTTCAAAGAGCCTCAATGCATTCCTCATAGTGTAGAAAAGCATCTTTGCTTAATTGTTTCGAAAAATGGTTGTTCTCTTGGTTTATGACAATGTATGGGGGTGAGCAATATCAAAAATTTAAGAACAGTTTTTATGGCATAAATATTTTATACATATTTACTATCTTAAAACTTTGTTTAGCAATCAGGACTAAAACGTTATTAGCATTTAGCATATATTTGAAATTATATTTAGAAGATACACATGGTTTGGCTGCCCAGATGCACCAATTTCATTAACATTTCTGTTACATAAATGAGGCAGGCAAATCACCGATCTATGAAGTTTATGTAAATCAAATGCAACCAACTTTAGCTCAAAACTGAGATACAAACCTACTGAAATGCATGAACAGGTTACAAATTCCACAATTTTGCTTTCTCTAGTATATTTATTTGAATTTTCAGCTTCTTTATTGTGTATAAAAATGTAAGGCATTTTCCCCAAAATGCTTTGCAAGCTGTAAAAATGAAACTGAGTATTATGAAGTAAATCTTTTGATGAGTTTGATTTCAGTTGAAGAAAACAAGGTCTTTTAAGGAAAGTTACCATAAATACTAAAATCATTATTAAATAATATACAATTAGGTAATTCCTTATTTACAAAAATACCTATCATTCAAGTCCAGCTATTAGAAATTAAATATATTCATGGCTTGGTCTTGCATAAGTCATTGAATATTGTCAGAGACACCTCTAGCAGCCAGTTGCTTTTAATGGTCATATACAGAGTGGAATTGTACTGATAGAACTGTTTGCTGATACTGGTTTATGAACAAGAAGGGCATTGAAGTGGCTTCTGCCCTTTAAGTCTAATGCCATAGGCATTAGGATACAATAAATAGTATGATGGATCCAAGTCAGGGCAGCAAGGGAGTTTGGAGGGGACATGTTGAAGGCAAAGGTAATCATGTATGTGGGGAGAAACTGGGAAACCAGAGTATGTATTTGATCGACTCTAACAGCAGTTATTGCTGTAACACTTTTATTTTTCATCCTGATAGAAGCTGTAGGATCTTTCTGTGATGTTTGGGGTCTTGGTGGAAGCAGAGTCATCACAAATATGCTCAGAGTGCAAACAAACTTCAAATCATCATTCTTACACTGCAGTATTATTGTCAATGGAAATGTGTTATTGGTACCTGCAGGAACACCAGTCTATAGAGTTCATTTTTAGCCCGCTACATTAATCAGGGTGTCATCCACCTTTGGCTTTTTGTAGATTTGAGTTGGGAGACTAAGAGGAAAAAGAACATGTAGTCAGGTCAGTTATTGGTGGAATATGTACCAACGTCACCATTGATAAGAGGAAGAGGCAATAGAGTAAGAAACCCTAAGAAGTTTTGACATGTTTTATTTATGTAAAATAATTCTATAAAAACCCGAGTGAGCTCTTGGTATGTGTCTATGTGTGTCTGACACACAGAGCTGCAAAAGACCCAACAGGAGCATGAAAATGGAGACTCGCCAGGCTTAGGCTGAGCTTCTCACTGTAAAATAAAATTGACAGAAGCCTGGATCATTGCTTCCTGTGGAGGAACAAACACATTCATCAGCACCAGCCACAACCAGTCCATCCTGTGAGACCAAAGGTAGTGATTGATGCTTACTTTAGCCTTATGTCAATTATTCTACACTGCTGTGGGACTATAAAACAGTTGATGGGTTTTTACAGGCCCACATCATTAGCACTCATGGATAACTTATTGTTGAGGAAACTATGACTGTCAGGCTATTACTTCTGAGGTACACGTGGACAGAGTAGTTTGTGTGGGTATAAATCTGTTAAAAGCTCTAGAATGACACCAAACACCTACTTCTGGGATCCACCCTGTCCAGAAGCAGCTATTCATTGCCTTCTGGATGCAGGCCATTCTTGACTTGCATGGATCTGTGACAACTAATTTGACATTGAGAAGTCAATGATAATTGTAATTGCACACATAGGAAAGGACAGCCATTGTATGGTGTATCTCTGACTGCAGCACCCCAATCATGTGTAGGGCCACTGTATTGTTACAAAGTTAATAAGTTTAATGACAAGTTGAGAGACTTTTACAAACATCCTCGACTTTGGTTGCTTTACATAATAGCATATGTGAACAGTTTTATCAATTTGTCAAATTAACTGAGCAATTAGCCAAAGAAATTTGATTTTACAGACATCATACAGCATGGTTTCTGTTAAGCCTTTCATCCACAAAACAGTCACAGGATATCATCACACAGGTTATTTGGGGCAGAGAATAAGAAAAAAAAATATCAAGGAAGGACAGACAGCATGATGGTGAGAACAAGTGACTCAAAACTGATCCTTATCAAAAAACTTTTCAGTGTGTTAAAAGAAACTAACAGCTCCAACCTGTATTTCTTATTGTACTAAGAGAAGAAATAGATAAGTGATTTTTAGGCAAGAAGCTCTAATCAGTCTCACTCCATGTAAGTTCTATTTTTTCCCCTGCAAAATACAAGTAGGGAAGTAGACAATAAGCTGAAATAGCTGTCTTGTGAATAGAGATTACAGGCACACGTGTTATCTCCAGCAGAGGTATACTGAATAACCTTGAAGAAGGTATCTCATTTCCAAGCTGAGATGCAATTTTTGTTCCTAAAGTATACACTTCTTACACAACTGGTTGACAGATCTGACTGACATGATTGTTGTCTGTTTGACTGATCTGTCTCTGTATTTCATTGTCCAAACTTCTGAGATTTGACTGTGGTCTGTGAGCTCTGTAGCAGGGGGGTATGTAGGTATTTCTGTAGTTAGGCTCTTCCAAGAATTCCACTTTGAATGGAAAGCTCAAATAGGTAATAAAATGTTATCTATGCTAATTTTATAGTCTGTTAAATATAAATTATCTGCAAATTTGTCCATTAATTTGCATAAATAGCTTTATGAAATGCTGTGCAGAGTCATAGCTTTTAACTTTTCAACAGAAATAATATTTTCAACAGAGGCACTCTCGGTCATCTTAATTTAACCAAATTTATTATGACTTCTTAGTCTCATATTTGCATTTTAGTTGAAGTGATAAAACTATATTACCATCCCAAAACTGCGAAAGAGTATATGAAATGTCTCAGATCGTTACTTACTACTGAGGTCAAACTTTGCTATGTTTAATACCTGAAAGACAAAGATAAGGAGTTTCTGATCATTTCAAGAACAACAGTCCTAGTTCTTCTAATTAAATCTGTCTGCAGTAGGTATATCCTTCAGAAGCTGCCTAGGAGAGCTTCCACAGGTTAGGAACTGAACTAACTGAGTTTATACAGAGGCAAAGAAAGGCAGTGAAGCAGCAGATAACTCTGTGAAACCAATTGGCAGTGAGCCATCTGTTAAGCAACCACAACTACGTCAAAGATGTCTAAAAATATATCACTTGATTTGGGAACATAATGCCCTGACACCAATAAAAAAGCACTTTCAAAACATTCAAAAATGTGGTTTAAAATAAATTGCATTTATTCATATAGCAATGAAATATAAAAACTATTTCTCTCATAGACATTGCTAATGTCCTGAATATTTGTGCAAAATAATTATTTAATTGTTAGTCTTTATTTCTCCTCTGTGGAGTAGAAACTAACATTTTCAGTTCCATTGTCTCTCTTCCTTGTTCCTCCACAGCCTGTCACTTCCATCATGTCCTATCTTCCTTTTTGCCTCAAGTGTTGTCTATGATGCCTTTTGCAGTCTTATTTCCATCCCTCTCGCTTCATTCACTCATCCTCACTCTGCTCTCATTCCTGCCATCTGACAGTTCCACCACTTGGACTTCCTCTCTGTGATTCTTCCTTTCTATTTAGACTTTCTCTTTCCCTTTTCCTGTCTAAACTACAAATATGCCTTTCTTTCCAACCTCCAAACTGGTCTTTCTGCATTTCTGTGTCTCCCCTGAACTCTTGCGTTTACCTTCAAATGCTTCCAGTTCTGTAGAACCCTTCTCTTCTACTTCTGTCCTGTATGCATCTATCTTCTTTGCACAATGGCCTTATGCAAGAGACACTTAGGGCACTCATTTGTTGTCATTTTAGTATTTTATGCAAATTTGATCCAGTATTTTCCACCTTCTTTTTATACAGTCATCAACCTCAGTTTTGAGAAACCAATGTATAGCTTCAGTACCGACGAAGGCATCAGTGTGACAGCTCTGAGTGAAATCTTATCATCACTTGTCCCTGCTTCTGCCCACATAGTAGTGTTGTCATTGCTGTTGTAAGAAAGCCAGGGACAACAGCCTTGATTTGTGATTGTGATTTCGTGCCAACAGTATGGCCCCCTGCAGCTGTCAAAAGCTGGCTGATGGTGAGACTATTAAGGAAAATTTGTCCATGAAACGAAGTCTAATTCAGCCTTTCTAGCGTACTGGTAAAATCTGAAGGTCACTAATTCTTTAATAGTTTACGTGCAGGTAGATATTGATATCAGTTAACTCCTGAGCTGGACGTAGTTGAAAAATCTAGTTTTGACATCTTTCATTCGCATTTCCTTCAAACCTGAAGTGTTAAAAAACCTGGCCACCAGCACTTCAGTACATTATTAGGTGAAACAAAGAGTTGTTACTGATAGCCACCAAGTATCTGCAAACCACTGCAGCACCACTGATTTAATTCATATACATATAGCTAATGAAAAGTGTGCTTCCCAGTGTGATGATGATTTCAGTTCCTGTGAATTTCACATTTTAAGTCATGTTATTTGAGGACATCTCATGAGTGGACTTTCCTGTGGCTGATTTCAAGAGCAGATGTCACTGTAAAAGTTATTTACTTATCAGCAGCCTTTTTTGGTTATATCCATCCAGTCAAGCTGCAAATATGAAAGCAGGAAGCATTCCCCTCTTTGTAGAAGTCTGCCTGCAGTAATAAATATAAGCTTATATATTTTGAAACAAGTATTTTTAGAAACCTCTGTTGAGGGTTGTACTGCTGTTTAGACTTTCTACCCTTTCAGATTTTGTTGCTTAGTCTATACATTTTTAATAATCAGTGACATTTTGTGAAGGTCATTATTCGTGTGAAGTTGGAGAATGGACTTGAATTTCATTCAAGGACTCCCTGAGCTGCAGGATCGTCGTTTATGGAACTCTCTTGCATCTTGTCCTACCTTTGAAGCCTGTTTAGAATTTTAACTAATGATATCTTCAAAGTGTCACTGTGCTCAAGGGCAAAAAAGAAATCTCAAAATGCACTTTATATATAAAACCAGTTTTTAGCAGCTTTGGAGCATGGTATTAGCTGAAAATAAAAGGCATAGATATGGGCTTACTGTGTATGCATACATAGAGAATTCCATGTTTCACCAATTTTTTTCATTGTCACCAAAGCATCCTTCACCATTGCAATGACTACTTCTTCTAGATTAAGAATAATCAGGTCTATGGGTAGTCTGCAGAATTTTTAATGTGATTGACAATATGTCAGCAGGTATCTTTAGGCAATCTCCCTCAGTGGAGAGGTTTTAGTTTTCTTTCTGTCGTTCCTTGCCTGATTCTTCTCATTTCCCCTGTGTAGAAATACAGAGACTGGGTTGTATTTATATGGCTTTTCTGTTTGTGAGTAGAGGATGGCAGAAAGAATGCTATGCTTAAAAAAGATTGTGATGTCAGACACTGAATTGCTTGGTTTTGTATAAACCAAAGTTCCTACTTCCACAACTCAGTTCCACAATTGAGCATGTACCAAGCTTGCTTATTAATAAAGGATCTAAAGGTTTATTTGGTAGCTGTGTCTGATGTTTTCTCATACTGACATATTCCTTTAAAACATGTTAAATGTTAGTGGCAGTTTTTGAGAATATGACCGCTTGACTATCTGTACTGTTCAGGGATTATTTTTTTTGTTTATTTGTTTTATTTATTTCTTCCTGTAAGTGTTTTAGCTGTACAGCTAATATAGGACTCCTGGATCCTTCTTCTAAGGATGATGTTGGTTAATTCTGTCATTTTCCTTCTCTATGTCTTCGTTTCTCTGTTTGTAAACTAAGAGCTTACAAAACTACAAAGATGTGATTTATAAATTAATCTTTGCCACAAAATAATTTGTATTGTTTTCTTCCATTTTATTCTTTTGCTCTATCAAACTGACAAGAAAATTTAGCTTGTTCAGAGTGTCCTTTATATTCAAGATGTGCTTTTCTGTTTCTATTTTGATAGCTGTACCATCAAAGTGTTGTAGTTTGGCTGGATATTTTACAGTGGATTTCACAGGTTTATGAGCATTGCTAACATTTCAGTTGTGCCAAATAACTTAGAATCTTGTTTCAGAACATGAAACAAGATGATCCACTGAACAGCAACTACTGTGAGGGAAATGAAGAGAGGGTAGGACTGTAACCTGCCTTTTGAGGTGACACATCCTACTAGTCAGAGGTTGGGAGACTGGATGGATTTTGCACTTGAGAAAATTTGTCTTAGGAAGTAAGGACAGAAGGTTGCGCATGTCCCAGAAAAATAATTTTCCATCTGTTTCCCCGTGTGGAAAAAGGACTAAAAAGAAGATTTTTCAGACTCTGCTTCCAGTCTTCTCAATGCCCACTGCATATGGACCACTTGTTTGGAACCACTATTTTGCTGACAGGATCAAAAGGGAAGGACTCAGCTTCTGGCCATTATCATCATCATTTTACTATTTTTCTGCCTGCCTGCTACATGGGCTTCCCTTTGCAATTTTTTTTTTTTTCTGTCTTCTGCGCAGACTGATTCACCTTTCTCATGCCTGGGAAAATCTCATCAGGAAAATGCACATGCGATTGATGAGGAAGAGAAGGCGGTTACATTTGGTCTTGTCTTTGCTTATTTCCAAACACTCTTTCCTTTCTGTTAGAGGGTGTTCTTGTTATTTATGTGGTGTTCGTTAGCATTTCCTACATATAGGGTCCTGATTTTTAAACATTTTCTATGTCTTTACAGTACAGTGAACAGTGCTTCTTCCCAACCCCTTGTCCTTCCTTGTTTTACACAACCAAGACAAAATTCTTGTAACATATTTCAGTGTTGAGAATTTAGTAATTATGTCTCCTGGCAGAAAAAAAGAGGAGATACTCTTACCCAAATTTTAGCTGGTTTCATATTTTTCTTGTCTTTGTACTACTTCACTCACTTTGCTATTTAATCTTTGATTGCAGGCCACTAAAGAAGTAATAGAGCGAGAAGCACCAGGGATGGCCCTGGCAATGCTGATGGGATCTCTTAATGTTACTCCTCTGGGCATGCTCTCTAGGTAAGACTATTTCCTTCAAAATACAGGTGAATTATTTCCTTAAATAAACATTGTCATGAAATAACAATGCACAAATATCTGAAGATTGCCATTGTTATCAGAACTAGAAGTCTTAACTTCAGAGAAGTGGACAAATTCCAAGAATGGTATTTGCATTCTTTCATCTAATTTCCCTTTGTCTTCATTAGACACTGTATCCTCCTGTATTTTCTGTGCCATGTTACTTGTAATATTGATGCTTGCTTTTAAACAGCTCTATTTTCATTCTAGATCTGTGGCATTTTGGTGGCATGTGAAGTTGTTCACCAAGTACTAAAATGCTTTATTTAAGAAAAGAAAAAAAACCTTTAATAAATATGAATTTGTTGTTTTGATATTGCTTTTATTCCAGTATGAGCAAAAGCTTTCTGAATAAGTTAAATGACATTTTATCCCATGCTTTCAGATATAGCTCTTTAACCCCTAGAGTTTGGTATGTCCTACTAAATAATTAGTAACTGTTTCTCTACCTGTTATTTCTTTTTTATCAGTGACATCCCTTGTTATCCTGTATTTCTTTCTGGAGTTGATTTTTATTTTATTCCTTCAATTTCCCTCATTTTACCTATGATAAACATAGTAATATCAATACCTTTTGTAAATTAGTTTGTGCTTGCACATTATTTCAAGGTAACTAAGAAACAATGGCTGATAGAGGCTTAATATTGTATGTATAATGTATAAATAATTATGCAACAAGGAACTTTCAAATCTGCAACTTTGTGTTCAGATATTTGCATTTTCAAAAGACATTTAGATGATAGCTTTATTGATTTAACAGGGTATTTTAAAAC
Organism: Chloroceryle amazona; assembly: GCA_027560015.1. Taxonomy (NCBI): domain Eukaryota; kingdom Metazoa; phylum Chordata; class Aves; order Coraciiformes; family Cerylidae; genus Chloroceryle; species Chloroceryle amazona. The sequence continues at coordinate 136,791 of JANHFX010003153.1, read as the reverse complement.
TTTTCGTATCATGTATCACTTAGCTCTAAAGACACCATTACTAAGTTAACACCTTCAGATTCTGTCCAATCAGCAAGTATTTTCATTCTTTTATCAGATATAATTTTAATATTGTCCTTTGTGCTTATATAAGGGGAAAGCATATCAGAATGCTACCACAAAGAGAGGAAAGGTTAATTTAGCTGTTCTGCTTTCTGATCAAGAAAAGGAAGGCCATTTAGTTGACACTACCAAGTTCGATTTAGGATGTGGTGTGATCAGGATGGCTGAAAACATGTTATAATGGTAGTGGAGCCAAAATGATGGATTTCAGCCTGACTTTTCTGTAACAAGAAAATGTCCCTCAAACTACAGCCACTTTCAGTAGTAACTGATGACAGTGATAGGAGGTAACATTATGCATGCCCTACAAAATTTCCCAGTGAAAACTTTTGCTTAAGGACTAAAAGCAATTAACATGCAAAAGGCCTTTATTTTTATAACACTGTTCAGATCATAACATTAAGTATACAAAAATTGCAAAATTACAACATTATGGTTTCTTGTGCAGTCTCAGTTCTGCATGAATGTGTGATGTGATTACTTTTTTTGTAGAATTTCTCTGCAAATGCTTAATGTGGGGGAAGAAATTTTGCTTTGTTTTGGTTGTCCTATGTATAATCCTATATTGGTCTAGGTGTTCTTTATTTGGAATCTTTTCTGAACACAGAGTTGCTTCTTCTGGGATTTTTCTTACATCATTTGTTGTTCTAAGACACAAATTGTTAATATATATTTTTATAGAAAATTCTGCAAATTGAAGTAGTGTGTAATTCTCTCTTACAATGAGAACTAAGACACATTAAAAGAGAAGAACATTTCACAGTGTTCCTAAAGTTAGTGTTATGTAGATCCTAATTCTTTCAAAGTATGTAACATTAAATGTCATTTGTCCTAAGCAGACCTCTCATTGACTTAATTTTGAAATTAAATCCTGATGGATAATTTTGCATGTAATTCCTTTGCCTTTTCAGTAAAAAACAAAAGCAGAAGCTCTGTTACGCAACATTAAGCTGACACTTCTATAAATCACTTTCAGGTTTGAAAATGTTAGGTCAATCATGTTGAATTTTATCACATGAACTTTTAAAAACTGTTGTAAGTTATAGCCTGTCTTCCTGACTATGGGCCGTCATTAGGAAGTGGTGAGTTATTCTGTAGACTGGATTTACAGATACTTAGAGCAAATACGGGACAGTGAGACTCCAGTAATTCAGTTTTTTCCCTTTCTCTTATGTCCTGTTTTTCCTTCCACTCCCTTGATTCCAATTGTATTCTTCTTTCTCAAACTTCATTATTTTTTTTAAAATTCTTGTCCATTATATCACAAGGCTGAGGATAACATGAGATCCACAGCATCTTCCTCAACTGTTCTATTCTGCTCTGGTGAGACCTTACCTGGAATACTATGTCTAGCTCTGGAGCCCTCAGCACAGGAAGGACATGGACCTGATGGAGCGGGTCCAGAGGAGGGTCACGAAGATAGTCAGGGGTCTGGAACACCTCTCCTACGGGGGACAGGCTAAGGGGGCTGGGATTGTTCAGCCTGGAGAAGAGAAGGCTCCAGGGAGACCTAACAGCCACCTTCCAGTACCTGAAGGGAGCTTATAAAAAGACTGGAGAGGGCCTGTTTGCAAAGGCCTGGAGTAAAAGGACGAGGGGCAATGGTTTTAAATTAGTAAACAGTAAATTTAGATTAGAAATAAGGAGGAAGTTCTTTCCTCCTTACCACAAGTGGTGGAGCACTGGAACAGGTTGCCCAGGAGGTAGTTGAGGCCCCATCCCTGGAAACATTCAGGGTGAGACTTGAGGAGGCTCTGAGCAACCTGCTCTTGTTGAGGATGTCCCTGCTCTCAGCAGGGGGGTTGGACTGGATGACCTCTAGAGGTCCCTTCCAACCCAGACATTTCTATGACTCTATATTTGGAAGAATGTAATTAATTTATCTCTCTAATTACCCAGGATGCATCCACATTTTGTGTGCTTTTTTGTTGCAAGTACACACAATATTTTTTGTAAGCCATGCAGTTCTCAGGTGCTTCTACTTACTTTTACATGCTCTCTTGAGAAATTCATGGCAGCTTCATTTGTGTCTTGAGCCACTAGATGTGAGTATTGGCAGATGAAACTTGTAGCTTTCAGGAGAATGGCTACTGGTTTAGTCTTTTTTTATTATTGTTTGGTTGTACTGGTCATTTAGCTTGTATTATTCAAAATTATTTAAATGTGAATAGAAGAGCCAAGAAGATAATTAAAGGAGCTATCTGCCAAACACAGTTCTGCCATATTTTAATTCCTCCGTGAATAATTCTTATTTCCTTTATTTTGAATCTGTCATAAACTGTATCCTATGTATGGGATTTGCTGGATTGACTACTGCAACAAGAGTAGATGAGTACATTTCTTTAATGTGGGCTCTTCCTTTTTATATTGCAGTAGAGTATTCCTCAGCTACCTGGAATTCTTTCTTAACTGAGGGTGTACAGTGTGCAAGAATTAAATGTGGGAAAAGAGAGGCTGGAGTCAGGCAGTATTCAAACTACAGTTGAAAATAAACCTTCTCTTTAGGCTGGCTTATTTGTGATACCAGAAGTTCATTTATGCCGTAAAAATGGTCTCTGTGCTGTTTAATTCTGTGCATTATGACTGCTGTCACTAGAATACTTGCTACCTTGCTAGAAAATGCCACACTACCAATAAATGACGTTAATCATTGAGAATTATTTGTATAAGAGAAATCCAGGAGTGTCAGCTACCCCACAAACTGTGTCCTTTGGCTCAAAATTTTTGGTAATGCTCTATAAAAAAAATATTTTCTTTTAGCTTCTGTTCTGTCTTCACTTAAGGCTCATGTCTTTGTTTGATAAATACAGTGTTACACAATTTCTCTCAACTGTAGCCTATATATCTTTGTGGGTTTTCATATCCTTATATCCCAACCCTGGGTTTTTCTCCACTGGTTTCATAAACAGTGGAGAAAACCAGGAGGTAATCTGTACAACCTCAAGACAATATCCAGTAATTTTCTTTTCCTTTAACTTTTTTTTTCTCAAAAAAAAATATTTAGTTAAAACAAAGAAAAGGCAAACCTTAAACAACAGAAAGCATTTAGCACCTGAGTGCTTAAATTTAGCCCTGCATCAATATCAAAGGTATTCCCTAAAGATAAAAAATAAAATAAAATCTTCCATCGTTGATAGTTGGTTATGTCTTTTTATGAGAGGGAAGGAAAGACAGGAAGAATTAGAATGAATTTGAATTAGATCTGCTTAAGTGCAATTTTTACAAGAGAATTACTTCCCTCCGTGCTTTTCTTTTGTTGCTTCTTTAAAGAAACAAAAACCAAACATATTTGAATGACTGCAGTCAGCATGACTTATTTTTACCTGGCAAGGGAAATAGTGTTTGACATCATTGGTTACATTACAAAGGAACAATGTGTATGAGCAGATAGGGACTATATCAAAAAATGTATTGCATACAAGTAAACAATAGAATTAATGGAGCTACACAGATCTAAAAAAGAGGGAAATCTAGGCAGTGTTTATACTATCAATCAATTGTTGGAATCTGTCAGCTTTGTTTGATGCTTTTTCATCTCAGCTTCTCTGAGCTGTTTTGTGGAACACGATCAGCAAATATTGTTAGATGTTGAAAAATAAGTTTACAAATACTGTTAAACAATAGAATTTAAATGCTCTGTTATTGTTTCTAGAGTGGACAAAGTTGCATGCAAGAATTTCACTCTGGGTTTCTTTCTTTTCAGACCTGTGTGTGGAATCAGAGGGAAAACTCTCATAATTAATCTTCCAGGTAGCAAGAAAGGGTCACAGGTAAGAAGTGTTCTTACTGATCTGCTACTGAGGACCGACGATGAGTACCTCCCATTGTTCTGAATGGTAGAAAGTACACACTACAACAGATTTTACAGAAGTGAATTGAAATGCATATCCATATAATTGTGTGCACCATCTCTCAGTCCAGGATGATAAAATTCTGATCTGATTGAAGGCACTTTGTGATCAGGACACCATTACCTGTAGCGTGAGAGAGTGCTCACTGTACCAGGCAGTGCTAATGAAGAGTCTAATGGTCTCTTAGACTTTCTTCTTCCTTTCTAGTCAGCCTCTACTTCATCCCTGTGTTGTCTACAACTTCCAAGAAAGTGTTCTTTTTCTCACAGAAGCAAGAGGAAGGCCTAGTGTGTGGTAGCATTTGCTGATGTATGAAGAATTTTCCCCATTTTGGTCAGCAAGAGGGGAAAAAAAGGAAGACAATTTTTAAGACTTTGAGGATTTTAAAAATCTTTTGGATATAGGTATCAGACTTTATACATTTTATACAGTTTGTTTTCTTCCTGAGTTTTGCTCAATTTGGACAGAGTAGCTAGGCTTTCTGATTTTATTCATACTTTCTGACTGGAGAACTGAGAGAAACACAGGTAAGCATAAGGAGGAATTTTTTTGTGTTTTTAGTGTGTGTTAGTAAGGCTAGATCTTTCCAGTGAACTTTTTTTCTGTATAGTTGGCTTCTAGATACAGAAAAACAGCCTTCTCCACACAAATACTGCTAAGCTGAACAGTGGGCCATACAACCCGTTAGAAAACTGCTAAGGTAGATCTCCCATCAGTCACTAGAATGTCTTTCTTCAGGGCTCAAACTATGTCTGTGGCCTTGTTAAAAAATGTCTTCTGGCCTCTAACAAATGCATACCTGGTAGTTTATCAACATCTTCTGAACTAGTAGTACCCAATCACAGAGAGGACAGTACTAATGTGTTTGGCAGCACAGCCCTGAAGTCAGTGTTACTTGAAAGACTTATGTCTGGAGATAAATAAAGAATGTTTATGCAGGCTGTCACCTGGAAGTTGAAGTGAAAATGTTTTGAATTCTGTTATCTTAAGCAGCTGTTACACGTTTCCAGATACATTTTCTACATGTTTCAGTTCAAGGACTCAGTAAGCCCTCCTGTAATTCTACCATTTGTTAGAGCCTAAAAATGAAAGGAAGCCCAAAAAGGAAATCTAATGAATTTCTGTAATAGAAAAAAAAAATAAAAAGCCTTCAAAACAGGGAAAAAGCATTGGAGGATGATGGGGCAGAAGTATACTTTAAGTCATCCAGTTATGAGCGGGAAGTCATATGTACATACATGTATTTAACATAGCAATGGGCCCCAAATCTTTGAGAACTGGTGCACCAGTAAGAATTTATTTTTTTTCAGAAGTCTGTACTTCTTTTGTTGAATTATGAAAGGGATGAAATAGTCTACAATCTCTAATGTTTTTTGTTGTGTTCAGGAGCACTCCTAACATTTAGGTACAGAAAAAAATTGATGTTTTCTGCCCTGAGGCACTCAGACTGTGAAGATAGGTAAATTGTAGAAAGAGGATGAGGAAAAGAAATGGAAAAGTGTTATAACACGAACACAGCATTTTAACAACAGTTTGATAGAAAGTAAGTAATAAAGTAATTATGCTGAAAAAGGAAAAAAAGTTACATGATTTCATTATACAAGCAAGCTCTTTATAAACTGATAATTTATTTGTTCTTGTCATGACTATACTGTGTTCTGTCACAATTTATTTTAGTATGAAACATCTTTAAAGTATCAGATTTCAACAGACTTAGGATGACTAGTAGAGAAAATTGTTCCATAACATGCTGAATCTCAAGAAAAAAATAGGATAAATTGTTGTGAGGAATTTCTCTTATTTCTCTTTTATGACTTACTAATTTCCTTTCCACCATATTAATACAGTCATACAAAAAGCTTGTATAAAGCTATGAAATTGTAGCAGTATACATATTTCATTAATAAAATATTAAACTATGAACAGAAAATGTAAACATTCCTTCTCAAAAATGGACACAGTACATGCCAAACATGTTTTCTTCAGAGTCAAGTTTGTGTGGCATGTACCCTTGAATCAAGATCTGTAGAATACTTCTATTTTTGTTTTGTTCTGGTCTGCCTGCTTTACTTTAGCCTTGCAAAAGCTATATAATGTTATTAAAGAGGGCAAAGTGTGAAATTACAAGATGCTCATTGAACTCATTGCATCTGTGACAATTTTCATAATTGTACTAAAAATTGTGTGAAACGATGAGTTTTTATAAATAATGTGAGCTTTTAGATTACTGACTGGGAGCCCATTGATCAACAGTCAAGCCAACAAGGCTTTATTTCAGTGGTAGGAGTAGGGAACACACTTCTCTAATGAGTTAGTTATTAATGTACTTTTTCAGGTTTATTGGTCAGTTCACAGATTGTTGTCCTTGTTTACAACTTGAGGTCTGCTTTTTTACTGAAGCAATGATGGCAATGAAGATAAGCTTCAGTATTTTAACCCATTTTAAAAATGATACCGTGATAGTGTGGAAGGACAATAACTTTGAGGTTTGCAGTTACATTAGAAGCTATAATGCTTTAGTATGTTTGCAAATACATTTTTATATGTATTCATTATATACAGCATCTTATGCTCGTTCAGTTTCCTTCATTTCTTCAAAGTGGTAAATTGAATGTTTAAAGATTTTATAAATCTATGAAGTAGTCTGACTTTTCAGTACTCTTAAAGGAGTGACTGAAAGGTGGGTTCTTATTTAGAAGCTTGGGGGAAATACAGTGTTTGTGAGTCATGTTCTTGACTTACAGAGTGGCTTACATAAACTCGAGTAATTTCTGATGGATGGTTTACTCTTTATTTTGTTCACATAGTCATTTTGATTTATTGAAAACATTTGTTACAGTATCTATTTACAAAATGTTTAACATTATTTTCTGGATCCTCTAAAATGTTGAAATACGTTTCTAAAAATGTTCCTTATGCTTGAAACAAAACTGAAAGTGAAGTGCAACAAAAGGAATAATGTCAGCTTTCTCTGTCCCTGTTTCCTAACTGCACTGCATGGCAGTTCATTCTTCTGACCCTGCCATTGTTTTCCAATTATTTAATGTTTATATGCAGTCTGATCAAATGACATGAAGAAAACTCTTTACTGAGGTACCAGGGAGGAGGATTTTTGGATTTTTTCAAGACCTTACCGAACAAAGCCCTAGGCAACCTGTCTGAATTTTGTATTGACCCTGACGTGAGCAGGAGGCTGCAGTGCATGACTTTCTGAGGTTCCACTTTGATTTGATGAAATGCTAGCATAGTTTATCAGCAGAGCTATCTATATATATGTATGCCCATTGTGGAACAAGAGCAGTTACATGGCATCTGCAGTTTTGCTTTCTCCAGCCATATAAATCTTGGAATCTTCCAGTATAGTTATGGAAAACCTTATGATTTGTTCTCTAATTGTGAGGAAACATAACAGGAATGATTTGAAGCTAATATCCCTGCAGAGATAGAGTTAATGTTTGTATTCTGCATTTTTTTGTAGCATTATGCCAACTGCTGTGAACTGTCTTTTCTATTATGTATTCATGAAAATTTAACTCTTGTTTTCTGAAGTTCTAAGCTTAGCTTAATTCCAGTATCACTTCTGTACAACTTACTACATTTGCATGAAAAAAGGCAAAAATATACAATATATTCCCCAGTTAGGGTTCTGAGATTGGTTTTTCACTCTCTATGAGCATTAGCATAGGGCATTTAAGGTTTTATTTATGATCAAGTCAAAAGATACATCTAAGTCCTGTGTATGTTTTAAGAGTAAATCTGAAAAATCCATATTTTCTTCTCTAGGTAACTTTTCAAAGTCATTTCTCTTCTTGTACATAGGAATGCTTTCAGTTTATACTGCCAGCCCTACCTCATGCCATTGATCTTCTGAGGGATGCCATTGTAAAAGTAAAGGAGGTACATGATGAGCTTGAAGATCTACCTTCACCACCACCTCCTCTTTCTCCTCCTCCAACAACAAGCCCTCACAAGCAGACAGAAGACAAAGGAGTACAGTGTGAGGAAGAGGAGGAAGAAAAGAAGGATAGTGGAGTTGCCTCAACAGAGGACAGTTCTTCTTCACATATAACAGCAGCAGCCATTGCAGCTAAGGTGAGTCTGCCTTATTTCCCTGAGAGACCCTTTAGTTTCTATCTCAGGTACTTTCCACCAATATTCATTTGCATGTTAAGACTATACATTGATGTCTGTGCAGTCAAACAGATACATATTAGGTATGTTTTATAGAAATATAGCTTCATATAAATATATGCATCCCATTTCAGTAGGTGATTTGAAATTTCAATGGGAGATATATTGTTTATTATCCTGATTATAACATTTGTTTTTCTGATACCATTCTGATGTGACACACTATTTTTAATGGGATTTTTTTAATTCAAAGTGCTCACGCTCCTGAACATGCAAAATCCAGTAGGTGGCTTATTAAGGAATCTGAAAAAAATTTTCTGAGCCATAACATCTAATTTTAAAAGAACATGTTGATTTCTAAAAACATTGATAAAAAATATGTCAGATAGGGAGCTTTCCAGACTACTGTATTCCAGTGTTCATGTCCACATAAGAGGTGTGAAATTCTGCCACAACACTTGAATTATCATCACATTGTCTTTACAGTCTTGCTTTGACCAGTAATCATAGATCAATGTTACTCAAACCGAAAGAGTAAAGTTAAGACTACAAAAGAAAAAAAAATTAGGTAAGACTTGCAAATTCTTTCAGTTCAAATTTTAAAGGGTTTCTAAAGAAGTATCCCGGTATTTGAAGAAATATATAAATATTTACCTCAGATTTATGTCTTCAATTTTCAAATGGAAAGACGATTTATCCCTATGTGTTTAGAAAGGTTTTTTCCCAAACTGCTTTGTTCTATATTTACTCCACAAATTGTACTTTTAATTCCTGTCATGAGAATTGAAAGTCTAAGTAACTCAAAATTATATTAAACAATTTCTAAAGCAAAGCAGCAATATTCTAACTCCAGAAATGTGAATTCAGGTCTGAGACATCTTGACATTTCTAAGACAGCTGCAGCTGGAGATCATCTCCTCATGTACAGAAAATCCTGATTACATATATCTTTACAGGGATGAATTAAGGTAATTATCGCTTGCAAGTTTCAGTTTTTATTGATGCAAATTTTAAATTGTATAATTTATTTTGATATAGGCAAAGGTAAATAATATGTGCAATTTTTAAAGGTAGAAAATACCTGAGATCTAAACTGGTTGTGTTCATATGCGTTTGGCATTTCAGTGTCACAGTTGTTTTCACCTCATTCCCTTTTGGTCATTTGCTTGTATAGTTTCATGTTTTCCTGTCACTGTATTCATAGCTGTTATGTGTTGTGCATTAGAAGCATCCATCCTACACCAGTTCAGCTGTTATCATGGCAAAAGGTGAACAGCCCATCCCTGGTCTCATCAGTTATTGCCATCACGCAGCAGGCAGTGCAGGAGAACCGGTAAGAGATGCTTCCAAGAGGCTTTTGCACTAAACAGTAGCTAAAAATACACTGCCTGCCTCCTAGTCTATGCTGTGAACAGACAGTGTTATTTATTTTCTTCTAACAAAGACACATCAGTGCTGTCTTTTAGAGGACATGTTGCAGAAAATATTCTGTTTAAGATACAGGGGTAAACATGGTAAAGTTCATGTGTGTTGTCAGTTTGAATCATTTGGCTGCTGACATAATCATTGCTATAAAGCCTGTGTTTCTGATTAGTCATCAGCTTTATCATCCAATATACACAGTAATTGAATATAATTAAAATAATCTCCTAAAATTACTGCTTTAGAGCTATGAAATTTTGGTACCTTTTTTCCCCTTCATTTGCCTTGATTTGCTTTTTTTTTCCCTCAATTGTTTGTGTGTGAACTTAATACAGCATTTGTACTGGGTGTTCATAGTTTGCTTTTATCACTTGCAGTTTCTCCCTTATTTTTGTATTCTGCTTAGAAGTATAATTTCTCAAAAGCAGGTGAAAAGACTGAAGGAGTAAGGATACAGTGGACTTACATTAAAATACTGTATTTTAGTGAATAGTAGGCAACTATTTCAAAGAAGGATAGAAAGGTCTTATAACCTTTGGATTGTAATAAACTAACTCAGTCTAAAAAAAATACTGCACTTTATTTTCCATCTCCCAAAGATTTAGTCTAGGCTTGAATCAAGATAGAATAATGGCTACAGTAATATCAGGAATGAAATAGTTTACTGTATTCATTACTGTAGATTAGAGAAACCTGCGGAAGGCAGTTAACCTAGAGAGTGTTGTGCTGTCTGACCTATTCATTCCACATCAGCCAGCAAATGGGCTCTAAGTTCTTGGGAAAATATGTCACTAAGATTCAGTGACCAGAGGCTGCACTTTCTCATTCCCTTAGACAAATAGGAATTAAAACCATGAATCAAATGGCATAACACCTCTGTATCTAAAACACAATGGCTGTGTCTTTTGAAAAGTTACTTTGGAAGTGTGAAAGCTTTAAAGTTAACACACCTGATAACAAAGCTATATATGTGTCTATACAGACATACACACACTTATTCCAATAGTTCCTTCTTTTTTTTGATTTCTGTCTACTAAACTAGAATTAGCACCATAATCTTTGATGTCAGTAGAACAGTGAATTCAGTGTCTCCGAAGCATGCTTTTAAGATATCATCCAGGCTTCTGTAACCATTTGCAAATCACTCTTGAGTTACTGTTTTATGAATTCTATATCCGAATCAGGCCTTCAAATTCAAAGCAGGAAGTGGCTAGTTTTTAAGATGGTTGTGGGTTTTTTTAAGTTGTCCTTTCTCTGTGCTTTTAAGGTATTTTTACCCTTGTGTAACAGTTGTAGAAATTACCATCTACAAAGTGTTTTCTTAGTACCTCACCAGCACTGTCAATCTTTATTCCAGTCCTGAGCAAAAGAGAATAAAGACCTCAGTTGTTTTCCCTTTTCCCTTTCTTTTCAACATTTAGTTCTCTAATGTGAAAACACAAATACTTAAAACAGTATAAAAGTACTCCTGGGAAAGGTCATATCAGATAAAAATTGTAGAAGCAATGACTGATGGATATAGTGGCTATCTGTCATTTCATTCATTTCTCATTCATCTGTTTCTCCATCAGTATGTTACAGCAGGTTTTCCACTCACAGCTAGTGCATACAGAAACTGGTTTTGCTGAACTTCAGAGTTTTATTGTACCCCATTTAGAGTATTGAGACATCTAAAACTAAAACAGTCAGTTGCCTGAAGGGATGAGACAATATGGAATATGTGGTTACTCTAGAGCAACCAGAGTAAACCCAGGGAGAACTAGATCATAGTATCATTTGCAAAATCAATATTGTATTTGTATTGTGGGGTCTTGGAGTATACAAAGAAGGTAATGGAAGGTAATCACATCAAGATGTGTACAGCTTTTTATCAGAGGAGGACAAAGAAAAGGAGTCTTACTTGAAAACTTAAAACTATTTTTTATTTTATTGTCTTTTATTTTTTGTCTTTATCAAAATGTAATAATATATCAAAAAATGTTTTTTTGTATTCTCCTTAGTCATGGAGATGAAAAGTAAGTGTTAAAAGTGGTACATAGTATTGGATAGTATTGGAGCTAAGGAGATGTTTAAGATGGAATTGCAGGAGAAAGAGAACAGAAGGGAATCGGTGCTTCTGACTACAAACTGTTTACATGATCAGAATATCACTGTGCCTTTTTATTTATAGTGCATGCCTAAGATGCCATTTGCAAATCAGAGTACTCCAAATAGAGGCTAGTTAGACACTGCTTCTAGAGAGGAATATAGCCCCAGCATAATCATCCATAGTGAAGAGAAGCTCTGCATACTTCATAATTTACAGTAAAAATTGCAGCACAAGTTACTTAGCCTTGAAAGATCCTCTGAGGAAAGTTGGGGATTTAAATGCTGACAGAAATGGACTGGCAAAAAATATCGTCAGTCTAGAAACACAGCAGTGGAGCAGAAAGAAGGCAGTTGGTGGCACACAGAGTACAAAATCTGTTTCCACACACCTTATAAAGAGGTTATAAATATGAGAAGCTGTAACGTCTGGAGGAGGGTTTATGGTGAAATAAGATCCCCTAGGTATAACCCATTATCTCCAAGGCTGCTAAGTTAGACATAATCATTATTTATAGATGGGAAGCAAGGAAGCTGAGGGGAGAAAAAAAAAAATAAAAATCAGTATTTAAAGACTTGAGTCTTAAGATGGGTCATTTAAATTGTGCAGAGAAAAGCAACAAAGCTGTCTTAATATCCTAATGCTGGTCCGAAGTATACCACAAGTTTTAAAAGCTAGGATTCAATCTTGTTCCTGGAAGGAGGTAACTTTCCAGCGGCTTCTGTTTGCCCTAAACCTTCACTAGGCAAGAATGCTCAAAATACAAAGGGTACAGCATCTCTATTTTTAAAAAACCTGTCTGGAAATGTCCAATGTTCATTGTTCGGTTTGTCACCAGATCTTCATGACTTGCTTCCCTTTATTGTCTGCTACTGCCATTTCCTCCAAACATGAGGGTTCTCTTAGTAGTTTTCTTGGAACTTGAACATCAGTCTGAGCTAAGAAATTCTTAATGTGGAGAAAGATCTTAAAAGATGTGTATCTGTATTCCTTCATCTGAACTTCTACATTTTCTGGTGTGTTCTGATAGAAAAGTGAATTGCAGGAGGTAAGAGCAATCTGATCTGATAGAAGTGCAACTTCTGAAAAAGGAAAAGGTTAAAATCATGAAAACAAAATCAGAATCTGCCTTTGCAGAGAGTGTATTATAACAAAATATCTGCTGCATTTTGCGTGGTAGAAATAACGTTAGAGATCAGTTCTGTCTGAGGTATTTATCATTTGTATGCCTTACATTTTACACACACACAATTTATCATTATGTTAAGCTAGCAATTTAGTCAATTATAAAGCTGATGTGATATCTATATGTCTGGGCCCAAAAATTGCAGTAATAGTAAGCAACAGACTTTCTGAGAGTTAGTATATTGAAGCTTTTTTCTTTAATGCATTCTTCTACCTCTTTTCTTTGGAACTGGTGATAAAACTGAACAGAAGAGAGAAGATAAAAAATAGTAATAGCTTCACTTTTATGACTGAAAATAAGACCACTTTCTCACTGTTCTAAGTTGTTGTAATTCCGTTTATTTAAGTGGCTTAGTAATGTCAACTAAAGGATCTGTCCTTAAAGTTCCAGCTTAGAAAATAGACGCATAGAATCAGAGAATAGTTTGGGTTGTAAAGGACTTCTAAAAGCCATCTAGTCCAACCTCCCTGCTGTGAGCAAGGACATCTTCAACTAGATCAGGTTGCTCAGCCCCATTCAATCTGACCTGGAATGTTTCCATGGATGGGACATCTACCACCTCTCTGGACAACCTGTTCCAGCATATCACCACCCTCATAATAAAAACTTTCTTCCTAGGTCTAAACCTCCCCTCTTTTAGTTTCAAACCATTACCCCTTGTCCTATCACAATAGACCCTGATAAAAAGATTGTCCCCATCTTTCTTATAAGCCCCCTTTGAGTACTGGAAGACTACAATAAAGTCTTCCTGGAGCTTTCTCTTCTCCAGGCTGGACAGACACAACTCTCTCAGCCTGTCCTTGTAGGAGAGGTGCTGGAGCCCTCTGATCATCTTTGTGGCCCTCCTCTGGACCCTCTCCCAGTAGGTCCGTTTCTTTCCTGTGCTGAGCACTCCAGAACTGGACAGACTACTTCAGGTGGGTTCTCACCAGAGTGGACTAGAGGGGCAGAATCACCTCCTTCAACCTGTCGGCCGTGCTGCTTTTGCTGCAGCCCAGGATATATTTGGCCTTCTCAGATATGAGTGCATGTTGCTGGCTCATGTCCAATTTTTCATCCACATGTTCTCCGACAGTGTTGCTCTCAATCTGTTTTTTTCCCAGACAGTAATAATACTGGGGGTTTCCCCAACCCAGGTGCAGCACCTTGCGCTTCTCCTTGTTAAACCTTATAACGTTCACAGAGGCCCACTTCTCAAGCTTGTGCAGGTCCCCCTGGATGGCATCCTGTCCTTGAGGGACACCAGTCATCATGTGGACGACACCACCTTCATGTGGATATTGAGCTGTTGACCAGCCAATTCTTCATGCACCAAGCTGTCTATCCATCAAATCGATTTCTCTCCAATTTAGAGAGAAGGATGTTGTGAAGGAATGTGTCAAAGACTTTACAGAAGTCCAGGTGGATGACATCTGTAGCTCTTTCCTTGTCCACTGATGTAGTCATTTCATTGTAGAAAGCCACTCACAGTTGGCGAGGCAGCACTTACCCTTGGTGAAGCCATGAAGTCTTGTATCACCTTCCTGTCCTCCCTGTGCCTTAGCATGGCTTTTAGGAGGATCTGTTCCATGATCTTCCCAGGCACAGAGGGGAGGCTGACAGGTGAGTAGTTCCCAGGTTCCTCCTTCCTGCCCTTTTTAAAAATGGGTGCAGTATTTCCTTTTTTCAGTCACCAGGGACTTCACCTGACTGACAGGACTTTATGAATATCATGCAAAGTGGCTTGGCAACTACATCAGCTAACACCCCTCAGGACTCTGAGCTGTATCTTGTCAGATGTCATAGACTTTGTATCTTCAAGTTCCTCTGGTGGTCACAAATGTGATCTTCACTTACAGTGGGAGGGACTTTGTTCCCTCAGTCCCTGTCTTGTGGTTCACCCATTCAAGAGGTATAGGAAGAGAAGTCGCCAGTGAAGACTGAGGCAAAAATGTTGAGTGCCTCAGCTTTCTCATTTGTCAGTTTTTGTTGTTTTGGCTTTTTTTTACCAGTTTGTCAGTCATGTTCATCAAGGGGGGTACAGTCTCCTAGCTGGCCTTCTACTACAAAGTATGTTAAAAAAAATATATATTTATTTTGCCCTTCAGAATAGATTTTAAACCAACTATTGTCTTTGGATGGTGGTTTCTAGTGCTTTTCTTTATCCAGAGAGGTCTGTAGCTTTTGCAGCACAAACCTTACATCAAGACTTTTGTAGCTGAAATGAAGTCTTCAGTACACAGAATGAAGAGTATTTACTCACTGCATGACATTTCTTATAAGAACATTTCTCACTGCATGACATTGCTTCAGAGGAGTTCAGTCTTTGCTAAGAAATGGTTTTCTGTTCAGAATATTGTTCCCTAGTTAGAGATTGGGAAGCCTGCCTCCCTTTATGCCACAGTAGAAATCACTGTTGGTCATTGCTGGGTTTGCAACAGAGGCTTAAGAAGAAAAACATTACTTTCTTATTATTTTCTGTTGTAGTATGTCTGATTCATAGGTTTTTCAAGACAAATACTATGTTCTATGCTACTTCAGTGAGAATACAGTTTTATGTATCTGCTAGGTATTTGATAATGAAATTATGAGCATTTCTCATTATTAATCACTGCCAGCACTGAGTATGAGAAGTTATGCAAAATGAGGAGTGGGGTACTCATACATTTTTGATGTAAGGTTTTGAGTAAGTATTAAATACAGTATATTTTTATTTTAATTCCATCTCTCTTCTTTTTAAGATTCCAGATTCCATCATCTCTCGTGGTGTTCAGGTGCTCCCACGTGATACAGCCTCCCTCAGTACTACTCCTTCAGAATCTCCTCGTGCCCAGGCCACCTCTCGTCTCTCCACTGCATCCTGCCCAACACCAAAAGTAAGTAAATTATGCCTTGCAAGATCTGTGCTCACACATATAATCTACCAGGTTAATGTATTGCTGAACAAGGTTGGTTCGCATGCGAGGATTGTATCATTCTAAGTAACAGATAAGTTCAAGACAGTATAGTTCATTTTGTGTGTGCTGTTGCACAATTTAATATGTGGGTCCACCAATGCATTATGATTACTAGAGTTTCATGTTACCTCTTGCAATATCAGTAATGAACCTGAAATTAACACCTTGAATGTCTTTAATATCCCCAGGAATGTAGATAATCCTGCCACTGAGTAACAACGTTAAGCAAGTAGTATTTTTTCAACAAAATATATGTGAAAATTTCTAGCCTGGGCTGGGGCATTTATGTGCCCCACTTTATTATTATTCAGTTTAAGACACCTTCTAATCAACTGGTTTTACTCAGATATTTGCTGCCTGATATTTGGAAACAAAAAAAAAAACAGCCTAAATTGAATAGAAAGAAAGTTTTAATGCCAACCTTGTGGGATTATTACTTAGTTCTTACTGATTGCACTATACTATTTAATCTTTGAGGTGAACTCTATTATGTTCTTTTTTTATCAAACTTTAAATAACATACATCAAAAAGTAAGTGAATTGACCAGTGGCAAGGCCTGCAATGTTTACCTTCAAGATTCCTTTCAGCAAGAAAACTGTCTGAATTTGCTTTGTGAGTTCACATCACAAAGATCTTCCCGTGGCACCAAATGCTGACATTCGAATAGACCCATACCAGATGGCAAACAGTAACGTTCTTCCTCATCTAGTTCATGATCCTTGAAGATTATTCTACTTGTAAAGCGATTGCCATCATCTGCTAGTTCTTCTTTCCTGATGCCTCTTTCTTTTCTGTCAGCAAACAATATTTATTGTCAACCACCCATAGAAATGTTTTGGTTTAGGCTATGACTGCTTTATGCAGTGCTCACCTTCAATGTAATAGAACAAAATTATTCTGATGGACAGCATACTTGAACTTCATTATACCATCTGCTTTTCTGAAGATGTTCAGTGAATTCCATCTGCAAGCAGCTCCTTCAATTTTTTTTCTAAGAAACTGCCACTTGCCTGATGGCTTAAAAATAAAACCTCAGGGCTTATTACATTAGAACACTCAAAGCAGGAGAGCAGTATTAAACAGAGAAACTGCACTGAGTTTTATGACTGTTGACAAAACAAAAGTGTCCAAAGAGAACCAAAGGAGACCAGTAACATGCGCATAAGAAAAAGAGACAGCGCTGCTAAGAAATAGCTCTGGATGAAACCTATATATTTTCAGGAAGGAGTAAAGCTTATCTGTTGGAAGGAGAATGCACTCCTCTAAGCTATCTTCAAAGATTCAAGGATTACAAAAGGAAACTGCAAGAACTTTGAAATGGATTAAAAACCTGAAACTCTTCTTTGGGAATTAGTTGAGATGAGCTCTTATCATAATTGGGTCATGCTTTAGTATTTCACATTAACTAAGCTATGTTTTTCATGTATTCATGAAAATCAGATTCTATTCAAAATGTGAAAGACCACACCACTTTTATAACAGGAATTGCCATGCAAGATGTATCTAGTCTGAGCTTTTCTGACATATCTTTTGAAAGTGGGTGGTGGTACAAGCTGATACAGGGAAAGATCTGGGGAGGACCAATGGGAAAATAAACTTCAAGGGTGATCTCATCAGTTTCCATTACCTAGAGGTTGGTTATTGCAGAAGAGTATAAGCTTCTTTGCCACTTAGAGAGCTCTTGATTCATTTTACTTATTACTTTAAAAAACCCACTCAGTCTACTCATTATCTTTGCATTCAGTCCTTTTCAGTACCCTCAGGTTCTCAAACATCATCTGAATTTGTCAAGAAATATGGTTCATTCATATTCTTTGAGATTGTCAATATGTCTAAATGTCTGCACTTGCTGTGTTTTCCTTCAGATCCTGTCCTTTTAATAATACAATATGAATTAAATTTACACTGGACCTCTTCATCCACACAGTAGTGAGAACAAAGATAAATTGTCCTTCAGCATTGAGTTGATATTCCAGGAAGGTTTGTTTTTCTTCTTTAATCTGCAAGTGTGTATCTCTTCAGTATTATCATTTGCTAGTTTAGAACTCATTTCAGGGCTCCAAAATGTGTATACATGAAAAGAAATGAAGGAGAGAAAGTTTCAGGAAAAAAAAAAATCTTTTTCTTTGACTATACATATTGTTTGGAGTGGTGGTCTAGCCACAGAGCTAGTGACACTATATTTCTTTGTCAAGTACATATTCCAGTTTATTTTGTTGTACCATTTTCTTGTTGTATTTTTTTGTCCTAAATGTACATAAGCCTTTACACCTCTCTTGCTGAATTTGCTCAATAGCAAAAAGTTTTGTGCGTCTCTCAGAAAAAAAAAAAAGTCAAGCTTCTGCAATGATGGGATCAAGTCTGTTGACTGAATGTGAGTAGCAGGTCACTAATGCGTGGGGGTATTGAAGAGAAGCTATGGGAGAGTGTTAGGAGAAGTCTTCACTTTTTCATCATTATTTTTTAGAAAAACTAATATTGTTTATATATACACACAGATCATGGAGACAAAATGCAGCATTTAGTTTTAAATTTGCTTTACTGTTTATCTTACATGTTTCTGAATATCTCTGTTTCTAACAGACTAATAAATGAGGAATATTGAGTTTGAACCTGTGTATTTCAATCAGCCCTCAAAAGTTTAATTTCCTGACAAAAGAAGTAATTATATTTTTCACTATGGCCTTTTGGGAGGGTAGAACATCTCAAGACAAAATTCCACTGAGACTACTCTGTATATCATTAGCTACATCCTCAAAACTCAGCAAACTTACTTTTGTTATGTTTTAATAAAACTCAATAGAACACCTTCCTTGTTCTCTAGATAGCATTTGCGTTTCAAGCAAACTCTACTGCCACTCAAAGAGCATTTAAACCATATTTATAGTAGATGGACTCAGATATAGAAGCAATCTAAGTTTTACTCAAGGGAAAAACTGCACTAACAGTACTCCCTTTTTCAGTCATTCAACTGTAAAGTTGATTGTGACAGATATTTTTATCTTTTACAATATAGTTTTCATCTTTTAAAAGTTTTACTGCTTTCTCAACAAGGTTAGATGAATTTGCTGAATACTCATATGACAAAAGTTTAGAATGGCACAGTGTGGCTTGCAAGTTTTTTCTTGTCATTTCCAGTAGCTGCTCAGATTCTAAGATCTTACTATATTTTTGTACGTGTTTGTGGTTGGCACTTTCATGAAGTTTAATGCAGTGTTCTTTGCAAATACCAAAGCAATACACTACCTAGTATATTTACAAATATGGAGACTTGTTTATGTTTGCATTAATGTTGACTATTGTGGCAATTTTTTAAATTTCAGTATAAAATTTTAGATCTATAACCTCACATAACTTAAAAGAATATCTCCAGAGTGAATAACTGAGTCATTCCTTCAAACTTAGAATTTTGTTCTACTCTTAGGGAGATGATATTGGTATAAAAGAAAATTACAGCTTTCAAGTTGAGGTCTTCATTTCTCCCATACATAAATGACGTAATCAATATTTAATTTTTGGCAGTGTTGCATGTCAAAGTCAAATGAAGCAGATACAGAAGACCAAGGACAGGTTCTAAATTACCACCAGGAATACATTTCAGTGACAAGAGGTGTTCAAAGTATTTCGCTTTGCAAGATCATAAATTACACTGATGTTCAGTTCTTCCACTTGAACGTGCAAAGTTTCTTTTAGTGTTATCTTTAATCATGAAGGATCCTTAGAAACTTGTACTTTTAAGATGAGGGCATATTTTTTCTTTTTTCCATCTTGCTACTTCCTTCCTGACACTCTGTATATTCTACTTGAGAAAAAGCCTCTCACTACTTTACTTGCTGGTTATCTGTCCTTTCCCTAATTATCCATTAGCAGAAGAGAGCAGGTGGAGTTGGGTAGATGCTTTTGTATCAATTATCGTTACAAATTTTTCAGTAGCAATATTCAGTATTTTTCAGTAGAAGAAAGATCAAGCTGCTCACCATAAATTCTTACTTAAGATGCTCTTCAGGACATGATTTGACAAACTGTAGTTCTATCCATAGGGTAGATATTTTGTGTACAGTGAGTGCATTAAATTTGTTATCTTGATTCCTGTTGTTTCTTGCTTGAGTAAGTTGTGCTTTCACATAGCTACTTAACTGTGATAAGGTGGAGGGGCATGGGGAAATAGAAAGGATATTCTAAATTATTAGGATGATCCGACTAGCTGAAATCACACTCTGAGCACTACAAAGTTTTCTTGCTTTTTCCTGAAAAACAGCTGTTATAGTTGCCCAAGCTTAGATATTTGATCCTTATAAAAATTCCAATGTTTCCTTGATTTTTTTTTAATGGGTTTTATTTCATCTTATTTTTATTTAGTGCACATTCCAGGATTATGAAAAAACTATATTTAGTGAAAAGAGATGCTGAGAGAATGTACGTTGGAATAGAAGGTAGCCAGAGTTGCCTTAAGATGAGGAAATCCTGCTTACTAGTGCACATCAAACTACTGTATCCTTCCAGGTTCTCCTCAATGCAGTGCAGCAGTGATTTTCAAATTAATTGGTAATTAAGATAGTAGAATACTTTCCATATAATAATTGACTTTTTTTCTCATTCTTTAAAAAGTATAGTCCTGGCAAGCATGTGCAAGATTGAGTCCTAACCAGTCTTATTTTTAATTTACATTTTGGTTTAAACCCCTGATTGTTAGTTAAGAACATTAACTACCACAGCTTCAAAAGGGAGTTATCACTAAGAAAGAAGCATCTTGGTGGGGGGGGTGTGTGTATATATATAAAATAATGAATAATAAAAGCAAAGTCTACTAACATCCTTTCTGAAATGAAAGATTCACTTCGTAGGAAGGTTGAAAAATACAGAGGTAATGTTTCAGGCTTTTCATTATTACCAAAATAATCCCATCAACACGTCTCTGGAGAGGCAAAACAAAGGCTTGTGTCATCAAGTTTAAGCTGAACATTGAATATCAGTAGAGATACCTATTAGACTTAATTTTATTTGTTGAATATCTGCTTTTCAATTAGAACCTTATTAATTGGTAACAAGAGTCTGTATTATATAGTATAGTAGTGCCAAAATCCAGTTCCCTTCCTTATCTCATTTCCCAAGAATTGTTTATAGCAGGGCTAAAGGATGTTAGAATAGTTGGGAATTGGCTACCTGTACCAAATCAAGACCATCCAGAAAAATTCCTGAATTCATAGAAACATCTATTTTTCAGACCTGTTATATACTGAATTATATGAAGGAGTTTTAATGTACAAAACTTCCATACATTTTCTTAGTAACCAGTTCATATTTTATTAATCTACAGAATTCCATTCTTTTCCCGACTCCAGTGAAACTTTCCTACATGTCAGAAATCTGTTCTGATCTGTACAGGCTTATGCTACATCATCTTGTCAGTTCCTCCTTTAAATATTTTTTTTTCCAATTAGATATGGGAAGAAGAGGTTTTGTTTATTAACATGCTTTCTTCTTCACTTCTGCCAAGTGTTTCTTTCAAATTCTGGTAATTTCAGTTTGGCATTACTTTAAGAAAAGGAAGATATGTGCATTCTTCTCGCATTGATTTCCTTACCTACACCTTTTCATTTCCTATCTAAAATAAATCTCTGGTTTGAATTCTGACGTATCACAGGATGAGAGGTTTTCGGTTTGTTGTTTGGGGCATTTTTTCCCCAAACATCCATCTTTCATCCAGCTTCTTCAGTCAGAAATTCCCATGAATGCACCTCTACAGAAACATTTGTTGCCTCCATTTTCAATATATCTACTTCTGGTCTTGCCACCAATGCTTATTGAGTGCACTGGTGCTTGGCAATCATTTTGGTGTCTTGCTGGTGCTCTGAGAGCAATATTGACTTCCCATCTCCATTCATTCTCTTTTCCTTGAAGGTATTAGTTCTTATCACCTGTGCCAATTGAGTTAATCTCTTTTCTTTATGAAATATGGTTTCAAGAGTAAAACTGTGTATCTGTGTGTTGAATTTGCATAATACCGTATGCTCTGTTTGTAGGAATTTGGTTTTTTGATGCTCCTTTTTTTTACTATCTCAGTCCTTGCTACTCTAATTTCAGCCATTCACACATTAACCTGATCTTAATCAACAGCTCAGGGATGGGCAGGCTTGCTTCTGTTCCTTCGCTGATTATTGACATAATAAGTAATACACATCATGTAAGTTCCATGCCAGATATTATAAGAGTGCTAGGGAATGTTATTTTAAAACAAAAGGATTTCAGTCATACTTTCATAACTACATACTCAAGAGCACAAAGATACATGCATTCAGTAGTCTGTCCAGCATTCAGGCATCCATATATGTGTATTCACTATTCACCTGGTCTGATTAGGATTACTTGAAATGATATATAGGATGTGCTATCAAGTCCTCTTCAGCTTCTCTAGGTTTCTTCTTACACTGGTATCCATTAA
Source organism: Chloroceryle amazona (assembly GCA_027560015.1). Classification (NCBI taxonomy): domain Eukaryota; kingdom Metazoa; phylum Chordata; class Aves; order Coraciiformes; family Cerylidae; genus Chloroceryle; species Chloroceryle amazona. The sequence goes on along the minus strand of JANHFX010003153.1, from coordinate 114,634 downwards.
GTCAGTGTTGGATGTGCCATTTAAGCTCTTTAGGAGCTGACAGTTAAGGGGATCTATATCTCTCCATCCAGTTCCACCTCTTGAATATGTTTTACTCACTGTCCCATGTTCTCTTTATCCAAACCTTCTTTTTATCATTCTAACATCAGCTGTTAGTAGCTCAACACTTTATTTTGGTCTGTAAATCATTTTAGGTTGTTCTGTTTTACCTTTTGAGTACCCCCTGAAGCCACATGTAGTGTTGTGAAATAAGTGAACTATTAATGTGGATGCCATCAACACAGGGGTTTTTTTATATATCCTTTCTGCCATGCTTTCTGGTGCTTATGCATGAATACATTTCTATTTTTTTCTCTACCACTCATATTTAATAGTTGTACATGGATATTAGTCTAATTTACCTTCCAACTAGCAATTTCCTTGCCCTCACAACAATTCTACTTCTGTATGTTCCTGTCCTGCACTTCATCTGTTTATAAGATCATTTGCCTCATCAAAAGTAATACAGCTTTATACTAATTCTCATTGATTGTTATGCCTTAGTTCCCATACCAAAATTCAGGCAAGGTATTATTTTTCATTACCCAGTTTACCACTGATATTTTCCCAACCTCAAATGATAGCATTTCTCCTTTTTCTGTTTGTATGTTTATTGAATCTTCTGCTCCTTGATTTAAATTTCTTTAACTTCATTTTATACTTAAACCAGTTTCTAACTTAGACAAAATACTATCTTTTCATATCTACCAGGCTCCCTATCTAGACCTAGTAGCCTTCTTGGCATGGTTTTTTGTTATTCTCCACTTAAGATAACGGAGTCAAAGTATTTCAAGAATTTATTTTGTCTCTGTGTCACATTATCTTCAGTTAGAATGGTACTTGTTAGAATGGTGCTTTTGCAAAAGGCTGATGAAAGGTGGTCACTTGTCTGCTCTGGTAGATAAAACTTTTGTCTGTTAATACAGAAAAGTATCAAAAAAGATTTCAAGATCAGTCTTCTTTGAATTGAGCACTTGTTCAGTTTGAATTTATTGCATCCATATTAAAAATAATTCTCATTTGAGACCAAATGTACCTTAGTGTGGTCAAACTTTCATTTTAGAGTATAAAACTTCAAAATCATTCTCGGTTCAATGTGATAAGAAAAACTACTACCCGTGAAGCTAGTCTTTATCTAAAAGATAGATTGAGCCTGAATGCAAGGTTCACACATACAATTTACACTAGAATGTGTGTGTCATCTCCTGGTTTTGTATAGAACTTGCAAGATACCTTCTGCAAGACATAGGAGATATAGACCATATCTCAATTTTGAGAATCTTTTTGTAATAACTCTTTTATATCAAGGTCATGGTTCTGGTATCTCTTTTTGCCCAAGCAGGTAGGCTTTCTCTTTTACAAAAGCGTAGTTCTCAGAATCATGTTGCTCTTGTATTTATAGGTCATCACAGGAATGCATCAAATGTGAATAGAGTCATTGGTCTATTTCTCTTTCTAAGAAAAAACAAGACATCTTTTAGGAGCTACCCTGAGCAAATAGAGAGTTCTATTCATTAAGTAGAGTCTTACATCACACTCATTACCTATGTTTTTGAACTGTAACTATTTTTAGCAAGTATTTCCCCAGAAGGTGCAAGATGCTTTCTCTTTATCAGTCTTCTGCCAAGTTCCCATGGATTATTTCTTGGCTGGAAAAGGAGGATATTAATCCTATTTAGTATGTGGCCTAATTCTCTCGCTTATACCTATTGGTGTGTGCATTCCTCATTTTGTGCCTCTCTATTCCTCAGGATGATTGTTTTGTTAAAAAAAAAACCCTCTGTGCTTATGTGTGTATGCATAATCTTTTATCACAGCTGAGCCTAGATACTGTGAAACCATAGTAAAGGAATACATGTGCACTGTGTCAATGTTGCTTTACTTGCTCTTTTGGTGTGATTCCACTCGATCTGTTCTAAGTATATGTAATAAATGACAGTTTATAGTACCTCAAATGAATAGTAGTCATTAAGCAATGAGATGAGCTAAGTCCTATAGCAATATATCCAGAAAGGTTGGAAAATGTTATAGTAATCGCTAACCAAGTCTGGTCCATTAGATAGTCCTCTTAAATTGTATCAATCACTAAGCATCAACGAACAGGACTAGGAAACAAGAAAACAACATTATGGAAAAGGTAATGGTTTTTAAAATCAAAAGAACAGTTGTAACAATCTCTTGTCCAGCCATTCTAAATTTGTTATTACAGTTCATCCTGTTAAATTCAACTTTGTTGACTCTTTACCCTTCTGGTTACCTCCTTTCTCACAGTCTATATTAGAAGCCCTTTATTCTGTAATTTATGGAAGGCTTAGGTCAATCCTTATACAACTCTATTTTCTGGATCTGCAAGGAGAATTTAGTATGTGCCAAGTGCAATGCCTGTGCTTGAGAAAAATTTATTTAGTTGTGCCAGTTCTTGTTTAATAAAATGTTGATCATAGGTTGTTCTCCCTGTTTTAATTTTCTATATGCAATGGGAAAGAGAGAAGGCACTGTAGTGGACAACAATTCAAGTGGATCCCCACAATTACTGTACTCAAAATTTATCTTTAATATCTGAATTTAATTGCCTTTGTTTTGCTCACCAATTTAGTTTCATTTTAAAAGGCAAAATATGTATTATCTCTTTAAAAGGGGCATTTTTGAGTAGGGTAGAGTTTTAGTTCTTCAGTTAGGCTTCAACATTATATTTGCTTGTTTGAAGGGAAAGAAAGTGGTTATCTATTTCTGATCACTTTCACAGTAGCACTGCATATTCTTGGACAAGAATTTCTGTAGACATGTATTGATATTTATATGTACTGAAACTTGCACATATTTCAACAGAGAGCTTTTTATTTAAAGCAGCAATAGTAGTGACTGTAGGAATGTATTTACAAGACAAAGTGCTTACACTTGGAACATATTTCTTGGTCTTGGAAACCAGGCCTCCCACTTAAATGCCCTACAGCAGATTTGTGCAAATCATCCTGTAAAAAACAGTAACAACTTTGGCAAGATTTCAAAACAGCTGTTGGCAATCTCTCTTTCAAATGAGCAACGTTCATTACAGTTTATTTATTAAAATTGCTTTTTTTTCTTTTAAAAATAGCTTTTCAAAATTTGAGGAAAGGGTCAGAGCAAGAAGTTCTATGCACGACATGGCAGTTCTTTACAACACTTTTATTTGCTTTTCGACGTTCCCTGGCAGCCTGCTTGACCAACAGTTTCATTCAACAATTCAGTCAGTGTGGACAAAGACTGACCTTGGTCACTTTCCAGGTTATTTTTAGTATCAGACCACTTATAGGCGATAGTGTTTTAAGCTTCTGCAAAGTGAATTGAATCACATGTTGTTCCACCTGATCTTTGTCTTTTGAGGTTATCATCTCAGTGCTTTCATTACATATTTCCTATAGCTTTAATGGATGCATGCTTTTCCAATACCTTTACCGACCTTTCTGCTTCTCTTTCACAGTTCAACTCTTCCAGATGCGTAGATGTGAGGATATATGTGACAAGAAGCTTTACACAGATTTTCCAAACACATCCCTGCCTAGTCAAAAGGATAAAGTACAGGATATTACAGATATTTGAGAACAAACCTTAAATGCACTTGTCCTCAAGGAAGTTTTAAGCCCCACTGGCCCATCTCTTTTTGGAAAGATAAGGTCTTCCATGTTACACTGAGCACAAAAGCAAATATCTCGCCCTTAATTTTGCTTAAAAGTGGTCAAAGAGAGTAAATATCTTAGCTGCTTTGCTTTATAACCTACCTGTCCCACCATCAAGTCACTTGTAAGTGACTTCACTGATGTGACAGCTTTCAATGTGACCACCAAGATATCTTTGATAGGAGCTATTGTAGCAGCTGAAAATTATTATAAAGGACACTGTCCTCTACTGAAATAAGAACAACACTATATATGCTGCAACTTTTAGAACTTCAGTTCGTCTTAGGACAACAAAGCACAAAATCAGCACATTCAGAAGTGAATTGTCAGTTTGGGAAATGTATATTCAAAGATTTCACAAGCTCACCACATGAGCTTGAAACATTTACCATGTTTTTATTTTTTCCTTAAATATGAACTTCTTCCCTGCTTGCCAAAAGAGATTTCTGATACATGTGACAGGTGCTTGTATTTTTAAAAGCTCTACTAGAGGCAAGAGGTGCAAATTCTGCTTTCCTTTGTGGGGAAAGCCACAGAATAAATGAGGCTGCAAGCATAGGCAGGGAGTAAATATGCCAGCAGCCACTGAAAAAATATTCAAAGCAGGACTGCAATGAGAGGACTGAAAGTACTGAATTGAGGAGAAGTTGGATGTAAAGCTTGAGTGGTAGAGGTCTGGTGTAGAGCAAAGTGGTGTTTGTGGCTCTTGACTGCAGGGCTTAGAACTGTTTGGAGAAATGTTGGAAGTAGTATTATGAGAAAAGAAAGCACTATGATCAGGAAGAACTGGCAGAAAGGTAACCTTGGGTGGGTAGAAGGGTTTGGGGAACTTCAGCTGTGTGACAGGATTGCTGTGCAACTGAAAGCTCTGAAGCAAGCTGGGTCTGGAAACCCTACTGTAATGATCCCTGTATGTTCATGTCCCCTGGATAATAAAGGGCAGAATAAAATATTTGAACTTACTCTCGATCAGTTTGCTTGGAGCAATCTGGTCTCAGTAGCACACAGCTCTGTGCAGACTAATTAAGGCTTTTGATTGCCAGCATTCTTTATAATCAGTGCAAGCCCTTTAAGCAATTTCCATACCGTTCCCATTGGGCTGGGCATGTCTCTGCCAAGAGTAGCCATTCAGTTTTCTTATTCATCATTTATAATCTCTTCATGTCTTGCACAACATAAGGCTTCCATATTTTGTTAACTGCACAGTGAAAGTAAGGACCCAAAAGTCATATGCCCAGAGCTCCAGTTTAAATGAGATTTAGGACATTAAGTCACTAAGAATAATGGGAGAATATGTAGTGTTTCTATTTACTGTACTCTCTTTTGCCCTGGCTCTGCATTTTACCTACCAACTTCTAAATTTGATTTCTGACCATTGAATTTCACTTAAGATACATTTTTAAAGAACTAGACTGACACATATTGGTGTAAAATATCCAGTGTATTAAAAAAATCTCCTGTATAAGGACACATTTCCCTTTTGTGTGTTAACAGAGCATTGATCTAGAGATGACATTAATGTACTAACTGCAAGACTGCAAGAAAATTGCATTACTTTTTACCACTGATTAGTCCACCTGCAGTGTTTATTCCCTCATCTGCATGTGGGACACTTTGAGTAGTAGTGCCCATTTTTAAAAAATAACCAAAAATTTAAGAAGTGGATAGTGTGAACAAAATTTTACATTCATTAACATTCACGTACATTATGCTTTTTCAGGTTTAACATTTTCGAGAAGTGCAGCAACTGTATTAAAACATTTATGCCATACTGCACTGTAAGGCATAGGCATTTATTGTATGTCTTTGTTAAGAGAACTTGTATTCCCTTTGAAATAATCCCCATTTATTTAGGAAGCTCCATGTAATTGGTGTTTGTCTGACCTAAAAATGCAGAAGTAAAAATACTTTCAAGTGCCAGTCTATTTTTCATGCATGCATGTATAAAATACATAATGTATTTTTTTACATAAAAGAAACTGATTTGCTGCAATATTAAAAATATATCCAGCTGTCTGTTAATACTAGAAAGTGCTCACTTGGTGTAGAGCATTATTCTTATTAGAGAAGAGAATTCTAGTTGGAGTTACCATTTCTACAGCAGAATTTTCTGCTGTTGATCAGGCTAGTAAGCATTGTAAAAAATACCACCCATATCAGTATTTTATATAATATTTGGATGTTGGCAGTAACAGTCCTTAATGTCAAATTTGTTGACAAGCAGTATGTAATTACTTCATTAATTAACAATTACTTCTTGCCAGCAATGGAATATTTACAGTTTATTCTTTTTTTCTGGATGTCACTGTCCTTCACATATCTCCAGTTTGTTGTATACTGTGAACTGGCAAACATTGTTAAGGGTCAGAAAGAGCATTTTCCATCTTCATAAGATTTAATATCCTTTGCATTCACTTCCCTTATGTGATCTGGACAATACATAAAGTTATTTGTTCCTGGCCAGCCAATGTAAAAACATGGCCAGTTGGGCTATACTTCTGAGGTTCGTTTCTTTATTTAATATGAACTGTGTGAGAATTTGTATGAGAGATTTCAAGAACATTTTTCTGGAACAGAATGGTGTAATAATAATAATAGCTTTTATGGTTTTTCTCCATCATCTGGACCTCCTTCTCTAGTTGAATGCACTGTATCAACTTGAGGAACCTCCAAGCTTTTGATAACAAATTACCAATGGCTCTTAAGTATCCCTGTACTTAATAAATTGTATTCTTTCAAAACCCACTCATATGGAGGGTATTTGAATATATTATTGTTGTTCATATTAATGTTTTTGTCTTCTCCATGCATTTATCTTTAAGATAATTGTAATGGGTTTTTTTAATATATCCACCTATGTTTTCACTATAGAACATCTCTTTAAGCTATGTTGGTTCTTCTGCATTTTGCCCTGATCAGTTGAATGACACTTGGGGGGAAAAAAAGCAGATTTGGAGTATGTTGTGAAATTCTGCTGGAGGAAGTGAACCAGAGGAGGAGCATCATATGCACAGTTTTGCTATAGATTTCCGAAACTGATCGTTCCTTTCTTACCATGATGCCCTGCATTTTTAGATGAAACAGTAGCTGGAAGCAAGTAATGGCAGGTGAAACTGGGAAAACAAGGGAGGTCTTCTTTTCTCATGGCATGTACAAATTTGCGAATGTCACTGTTCCACATCCAAAAACACACTTTAAAAAGGTACCACTTCATAAATGTTAATTAACAGTGCGTATAATCACATTGATATATATGATGCAAGCATCATGAGATAGGATTCAGTAGAGGATATTCACCTGATTTAACTGCATGTCTCCAAAGGCAACTAGGTTGGGAGAACAAGGGAACTTTTCATTAGGTACAATGACAAGAAGCCATGGCTAGAAACTGACAGGGACTATTTTTGTCTAAGAAAACATAAATTGTTTGTCAGCGCTATTTTCAAGGATATGTGTGGTAACACTTATGACAAATGCAAAAACATTTATTTGCAGACCCAGTGATATAATATTCCACAAGGAATATTAATAGATTCTTTACTCACTGTTCATCATTGATCTGTGCAGTAGTGGTCAAGTAGGAGAACAGTTGTGTTTTACTTATTTGTACAGAAAATAATCTGAACTATATGTGGATGCTGTGTTGTATAATCTCTTGCTTTTGATTGACATGATTGCAACATTGGATGCCCAGGACACTGAGTAAGGAACTTAACATCTTTTTAAACAACTGCAGTGAGGAGTTTCCCTTGCTAATGTTGCATTTATTCAGTTTCAGAATTAAGTAATTCAGTCATATCGAACAGGATTCCTCATTATGAACCACGTATGTATTACCTAGGATTTTGGAAAAAAAGTCTGACAGGTTTGGCTTTTTGGTGAATGTGGATGTGAAAACACATTTCTGAAAGCTTTAGGTCCTGCAAAATTCCAGTTTCTTTGTCAGGAGCAGTAACCAGGGAAACTTTTTAGAGTAGCACAAACAGGGTGTATTATCATAGTGGGGAAGAAGTCTAAGATTAATAGTGTTAAGTATTTGAGGCTATTTCGCCTGTTGTGGAGCTCTTCCTTTAAAGAAATTCAACTAAAGCCGGAATCTCAGATTAGCCAGTTGTTCAGAGGTGTTTGTTCTTTATCATGTAACTGCTGCTTTATAGATATTTAAGGTGAGGTCTTTTAAATTCTTTTTGTTGGAGTAAAATCAGGGCTGAAGATAAACAGATACATTTCTTACGGGCTTTATTAGAAGGCAAAGGAATAATAATGAAACCACATGCAAGACTTCTGCTTTGAAAACATTAAGGGTCTGTTCTTTGGTACCTAAACCTTTCATTCATCTTCTAACAAGTCCATTAAGCATATTTGAGCACTCCTCTCTGCTTGATGTTCAGTTCTGGTTTCCCTGCTTCCTAAGTTTTCTTCCACTGGCTTCCTATCTCATTCTACTCCCATTGTAACTCCACCTTGTTCTTCAGATATCAGGGTAGGGACACCTGTGGCTAATCTGTAGCTGTTAACTCATACTATTATTCCCTTGTGAATAAGAAAGGTATGTAAATATAATGCATTTATTTTAACTGTCAGTGCATTATACCCTTCCAGTTTCCTGGAATATTCCCTACACAACACCTGGCTTCCTTCCGTTACATTGAGTATCTTCTTTCTCCTCCTTCAGAATGTTCCAACACTCTCACATCTTTCAGATAGCATTTTGCCAATAACTACTTAGTGTTGCTCTTTCCTCATCTATTAATCCATTCATTTAGCTTGTGTTGTGGTGTAAATAACAAACACACACACACACAAAAAAAACACCAACCAAACAACAACAACAACAAAAACTTGAGGCAGAAGGATTTGTTTTCAGTGTCACTATTGAGGTTCTTTTTAATTAATCCTATGTTTTCCTTAGAAATACTGTTTTTATTTTACAGATGGGTAACAAAAATCAAGGGACACATTTATAGGTCACACAAGTGACCAAGGGGGACAGAAGTATACATATGTTTGATTTAGAACACTTACATGCACAACTTTATTTCCAGTCTTTTCTAAGTGTTCACCTATGATGGGGTTCTTGTGTCTGTCTGGGTTTCTGGAAAACAAGTATATAATCCACTTTCTGAAATACTAATTTATCAGTCAGCCTCTAGAATACCTTGAAGGAGCTGACCAGAGAGAGAGAAGGATATACTTGAATTCCTTTCTGTGGCATTTACTGTGTTAAAAAAAAAAGGGGAGGAGGAGAGGTTTTATACCTACCATCTCTTGCCTTCTTCATAATAACCTATTTAACTTCCAGAACAGCTGTAGTATATTTTGTGCAATACTCCTATCACTGTAAGTCATCCCTCGAGATGTATCCAAGTGGCATTCTGCAAAGTTCCTGCAGAAGATGTGTTACCATGTATATTAACTGTGTCATGGATGTAAAACAAGAGTCCTTAGGCTATCTTCTTGTAAAATATATTTTCAAGCATTTGTAATTTCATTGCTTGCAATGTACTCAATGCATATGTATTTCTTTATATATTTTGAAGAAAGAGTAAATAATGTCAGTTATTTGCCCATGTAATATGTCCAATCTCATTTCTGACTGAATCCTAAACCTTCAGCACAATTTGAGTACCCACAATGCCAACACTGGTAAGTAATAAAGGAAAACCTTTTTCCCTGAAGGGCAATGCATATTGCTGTCACAGTTGTTCCCCAAGTTTCTGGGGTATGTAGCATTTTTCTTAATCTCCTTGTTCTGTGTCATTATGTGAGATTATCAGCATTTTATTATTATTATTATTATCAGCATTTATTTTTTCTGTATTTCTCATTAAACGGAAAAAAACAAACAAACAAACAAACCACAAAGAAAAGAAAACACTTTTGGAAAAAGTTTCAAACTAGTAACATGAATTGGTGCTCTACTTGATCATGTTTTATTTTCTGTGCTTTGTAATATCTCAGCCAGGATATTGGGCCAAGTATCTTTGGTCTAATTCCTGTTGTTTTCTTTTCAAATAAGGATCTTTTTTCCCCTCTTGAGACTTTTTTTTTTTATATTAGGAAAAATATAGCAACTAGGTTAAAATGGCTTTTTTTTTAATTTAATATATCTTCTAGAGGATACATATTTAAGAATGACAGAATTTCATGGTCACTGTACTAGAATTCCTTGGAGATTTGCTTGGACTCCTATGAAACAGTAACGTGGGTGTTTCACTTGAGAGTTCAATATTTTAATGTCATAGATCCAGGGAAGGAAAATGACAATTTAGATAAATGTTTCCAGTGTATTTTGCTAGTGGACATCTATCAGAACTAAATATTTAAATATTGCTTAGTTTCATTAGTTTTTTGAGAATTGAAGTGCAAGTAAAAAAAAAAATTCAGTTGACTGTTCTGAATATGAATTTCTCCATTTTGCATTGGTCAGGTGAAAACAAACTGGGCAATCTAACCTGTACTTTGTTAGTCTGCTCTGGACAGTATTAAGCATAGTTAAATTTCTGTGCTTCATTCAGTCTTGGGCTTCCATGCTGAGATTTCTTAAAGATAGTTAATGTGGTTTGAAAGGATTTGCTTCAGTTGTGCGGGACTTTGTTTTACATAAACTATGAAACAGTTTATGTTACATCAGATAATAAAAACTTTCCATTCATTCTTGACTCAGACTAGGAGGGTATCCTTAAAGTAATTTTTATTGTCTTCTTCCTCTCTACTTCAAAGGACGCAACACAATCTTAATTTATCAGTAAAAAAACTTTTACTTGATTCAGCAACTCTAAAAAGAACATTTATGGTAAATTAATGTTTTATTTTATGCACTTCTCACGATATGAAGCCTTTTGAGCAGCTACATCATTTATTTCTTCCATCCTCTGCATCATCTAGGAAAAAAACATTGGAAAAAAAAAAGGAAAGTAATCAGGCAGGGGATATTGGGGAAGAGGTTGTATCTTTCATATATTTAAAATAATCTAAAGTTGGTCTGGCATTAAAATTTTCTGGTTGGGCAGCATAATTTTTAACTGGGAATCTTGAGAGCAGTGGCTAGAATCTCTAGGCCTGGGTCAATAGGAATCTGTATTGCATTCTGTCAGGTATCAATCATGATACTTGCCAGGCCTGATACTCCCAGTTATAGCATACTAAGTTCATGTGATTTGTGGAAGGTATAGGGTGTGGATTTTTTCAGTTAGAGTTTTAGGACTTCATTATTCTTCATATCCAAATCAGATAAGTAACATGTATTCTTTCAAAAATGTTAGTAAATTCAGCATGCAACGTATGTGCCAGATTCGTAATTTATTGAAATAAAAATTATCAACAAAGCAAGTTTAAAATGCCATGATAAAGCACCATTTATTCCAGAAATTAGAGTCTGTGTCTTTGTCCTCTAGAGGTGTCTCAGAGAGTCAAATTGATGTCTTGCATGTACTGCTAACTAATTGTGTGGAAATTTTTTTAAGTTCACTTTTTCTTTATTCTTCTGTCTTTTTTACCCATCTTCCCCCATTGTAGCAAATTAGACGGCCGGATGAAAGCAAAGGAGTTGCTAGTAGAGTTGGATCCCTCAAAGTAAATATGTTTCTAACATTTATTTTGCAAGTTTTCTTCTATAGCCTACACTTTTCCTTTTGAAGGGGGAGGTGAGGGGAGGGAGGGAAGGGGCTTTTCCATTTCTCACCATCACATCATTTTTATTTCAGTATTCTTATTGCTGTTGGGTCACATTTTGTTTGTTTCTGTGCTACACATAGAACAACCTACTGAAGGCAGGCTGCCACTTAGCTTTGAATGTACCACAAATAAGAGATAGTAACAACTTTCCTAAAGTGCCTGTAATTTGGTGATCATGATTAAACCACTTCTCTGTTCTATATTGTTTGTTGTCTTTTAACTGCCTGTTACACAGAGAAGTGACTTACTCATCTTCAGCCTCCTGCTTCCCATCTTGAAACGTAATTAAACTTTTATAGTACTTGCACTTCTTGCATTTAATTCTGCAAAAGACAATTACAAGAAAGTTAAATATTTCGTGTATATCTAGCCTTTAAATCGGTAAAAAATGAGAGTAAATAAAGTGAAAATGAGCAAGAGATTCATGTGAGGCTAAGAATGAAGTAACTCTTTTGGTAATAATTAGTCCCTTCTGCCTTTTTTATGTTTGTACAAACATACTCAAATATTTATAGCACTTAACAGAACAGGCAGATATCTAAATCAGTACCCACCATATAGTGTTACACCCTAATAAATGGTTTAAAAAACAGGATGTAATCTATAGCAAGATGCTGATCATGTGCAGTCCAAGCCATTCTGTTAAGGTTCCATCTCAACAGTTGCCTCTTTTTCAGCCATCCAATTTTTCACTTTTTCCACTTTATTTACTTCTAGCACTTTCTCAAGCACCAATTATCTCATTTTTCTTCTGCACTCTTCTTGCCTTTCCTGCCTTTTTTGATTTTTGATCTTTTGTTT